>PVKH010039647.1:0-11161 GCA_004027955.1 Chaetophractus vellerosus | reverse complement strand
TGCTAGAATAATGTCTACTTTAATCCATAGTTGCATTCCCCCCTTATGTTTGTTCATTCCTCAATATTAAGGATTTGGGGATGGTGATGCCCACTCTGTTTCTGATTGAGAAGGGGCTTAGATCCCATGGGGCAGATCGATAGAACTGTCTTGCTTGCAGTTGCGGCTACTCTGTGTTATTTGGGATGGGCACGGTCCATCGCACCCTTTTGTTACTTGTCCTGGGTGAGTCCAATGAACTAGAGAGTAGGTGTTGCAACTCTGCTGAGATTCAGGGCTCAACATTTTTGACAGGTGTCCTAGGTGCTTTGGATAGAGGATGTGGCAGGGAATCCAGGTGGTACTCTATCAAGAAGCATCCTGTTTCACTTTCCAGCACCCAGAGACCAAGACTGAACCCCACTTCTGCCACCTCACAGAGGGTTACCTGTCTGTCCAGGTCATGTGTGAAAAGGTGCCTCTGTCCTTTCTACATGAACATCTTATTCTCCTGGCTTGAGGCACTTAACCACCTTGGAAGCTCTAATTACCGTATCTGTCACCCCTTTCCATTTTAGTTCCTAGAGGCCTGGGCAGCCCAAGGAGATGAGGATTAAGCTCACACCTTACTTCTCCACTGGGACACTGAACTTGCAGGAAAAAACAGATCAGATTTGTTTAACAAGCCTACTGAAACGTATGCCTCCAAGTGAATGCTGTCATGCTGCCTTTCCAACAATGTTATCAGCAGAAAATACTTTTGGATTCCTCTCTTAAAAATCACTTCAGAACCTGTGCTGTGTGTTTTTTTTTTTTAATGTGTTGAAGCAGTGAGTATATATATGCCCTAAATAAGTAAACAGAGAAAACCCTTATCCTTTGTAGGTAAAGTTGGTTTCTGGAGCTAATTTTAGTAATCATGGGGAGAGATCATGTTGGCCCCGCATAACTTGGCCTTCACAAGTCCCCTGACTTTGTATCCTACCAAGGCTGACACTCAATAGGGACACATAGGTACAGTGTACTGGCTCTTTATAGATGGTATCTCTTCAGATTCGTTGGTGTCCCACCATACCGGGTGTGATGGTGAAGTTCACGTGTCAACTTGGCTAGGTTATGGTGTACAGGTATTTGGTCAAGCAAGCACTGGCCTGATTGCTACTGTGAGGATATTTCGTGTATTTAAATCATCAGTAAGTTCATTATATCTATGGCTAATTACATCTACAATCAACTGAGGACACTGCCTTCAGTGATGAGAAATATCTCATTCAATCAGTTGAAGGCCTGTAGCAGTTTGATATTGTTTATGAATTCCAAAAACAGATATTGGATTATGTTTGTGAACTGGTCTTTTCCTCTGGGCATATTAAATGATACTGGATTCAGAGGTTTCACTTTTACTTGATTGGGCCACGTCAGTCAGACGTTCAATCCCTGCCCCCTTGGTGGTCGGGGACTCACAGAGAAACCACACCGCAGAGAAGGGGTGCTGTAGTTTTAATGCTGGAGCCGGGGAAGCAAGCACACGGAGGAGCAGAGAGAAAGCTCGATTAGACACGGCAGAGGCCCTGGGAAGAGAGATGAGCCGTTTGTCTGATAGCCTACAGCTGGCATCTTGCTCTAACATGTGGCAATAGACTTTGGTGAAGGAAGTAATTACACTTTATGGCCTGGTGACTGTAAGCATCTACCCCAAATAAATACCCTTTATAAAAACCAACTGATTTCTGGGATTTTGCATCAGTACCCCTTTGGCTGACTAATACAACGCTTATAAAGGGAGAATTGATGATTTCAGCAGTCAAAGGGAAGAATTTCCATCTCTAGTTCAGCCAGCCAGCTTCTCTTGGGGGAATTCATCAAAAACCTTTATTGCAGTATCCATCTTTCAGGCTTCCCTATGGAATTTGAACTTGCCCAACAGGGATTGGTGTGAGCAAATTCCTATAATAAATCTCATAACATTTACATATATCCTGTATCTCCTGTTGGTTCTATTCCCCAGGAGAGACCTGACTAATAGGATGCTAACTTTTAAAAAAATTGCCCTTGTCTCCTTACTACCTACCACACTGACCTTGCTGTTGTTTAGACATTCTGGGCATGCTCTGCCACAGGGCCTTTGCACCTGCTGATTCCTCTGGAGGAAATACCTGTTCTCTGCACATGTGCTTGCTCCTTCTCTCACTCTGTTAATATTAACTCATCAGACAAACTTTCTCCCACCACCTATTACTGGGAGAGAGTTACTCTGCCCATTACTCTCTTTCCTCACCTTGCTTCGTTTTTCTTAACAGTAGCTCTTATCACTAAATCCACAAACCTTATGATCACGCTATATTTGAATTTACTGTATTTGTGTATTTATATTATGCTCCCTCCATCAGAAAGTGAGTGACACATAGGCAGGGGCTGTTTCATTAAATTCTACATTCCACAGGGCTTAGAACAGTGCCTGGCATGCTGAAAGCCCTTGATAAATATTTGTTGAATGACCGTTGTGAATTTCTGATTAAAAATGAGGTTTGACTATAAAATAAGACATGTCTGCTCTTGTGGCTTACAAACTAATTTCTGATGATAATTTTACAGAAACACTTTTTAAAATATTTATAATAAATATGGCCTCTTAAGATGTCAACCTTGACAGACAGTTGGAAATAAACATTCTGGCTCAGTATAAACAAAGAGAATATAAATGTTTCCTAACTATCATCATGTCACACATCTTTTCCTCTCCTACTGAGTGGGCAATAAAGATACCACTAGCAGATGAGTAGATTTATCAATGATTTCCAGCTGGTTGAGCCAGGGTGGACGTCTCCTCTTTACAGGCTATGTTGTCAGCATCTCTTAGGTGAGGAGACAATGAAGCTAATAATAATAAAAGTAGTAGTAATGACTCTAGTTAGTATTTAATGAGCCATGCATTGTGTGAAGCATTCACAATCTTTATCTCATTTAAGCCTCATAATTATCTTATGATTATTTCAATTTTAAGGATAAGGAAACCTAGGTTTATAGAAATTAAGTAAATTGCTTAAGGTCACTGAGTCAGAAATGGTACAGGGCAAGGTCTTAAACCCAAGTATTTCCAAATCCAGAGTCTGACCTTTAAGCTTTATTGTTCACCAGTCCTTGAATGTGTTGTATGTTGTATGTTACACACACAATGGGTTCCATCACATGATTCAGGGTTGAGAGATACAATCACTTCTTTGCAGGCATTCAGAGTTAGCCACCTTACCTAAAATCCTAATCATTTTTCAGAAACCTAAAATTGTTTTTGCAGGCCTAAAGAAGTGGTCCTTCATGCTTATACATCCTACTCACACTCTCAGGTTTTAATCTTGAATGTTTGGGAAAGAGTTTCTAGATCCTGATGATGTTTCCCACTCACTCTGTTATATTCTCCCATTCCAATAATAAATAGTTTACAATTATATAGCACATTGCAGTTTCTAAAGTGCTTTTCCACCCATTACCATGACAAACTGATGAGGCAGGAATGCCAGGTGTTATCATTGCTGTTTTTCAGATGATGGAGTAGACACCTGCACAAAGTTAGGAAAAAGAGCTAGGCCCCACACCTATTCACCTTAAAAAGCAATGGAAGAAATTACAATATTAATGTGGAGCCAGTGGCCACTGGACGCTCTGGGGGCAGGGATAAGGAAAAGCAGTTGTAATACAGGGGCTTTTTCGGGACTTGGGGATTATCCCCAGTGACGTTGCAATGACAGATATTGGCCATTTTATATCATCATATAACATGCAGAATTGTGTGGGAGAGAGTGTGGTCTACAATGAGAACCACAGTCCATGCTTAGTGGCAAAGCCCCAAATTGTGTATATCTCTTGCGGGTGATGTGCCACACTAATGAAGAATGGATATGTGGGAGGTTGTGGGAGGTGTGGGAGGTGGGGCATATGGGTACCACTAAAATTCTTTTTGTGCCATTTGTATAATCTAAGGATTTAAAAATTTATTAAAAAAATAAATGTTTTAAAAAAAGAAGAAAAGAAATAAAACAAAATGGAGATGCTGGAGCATTTCACAAAAACGGAATGATGATATGTTGGAGTTGGAAGGGGCCCCAACAGGGGCCCTGCTTTTCAGCCACCTCATTCTATAGATGAGGCAAAAGAGTCTCAGAAAGAATGTCAGATCCTAGAGCTAATATCCAAACCAGAATGAGAAGCCAAGACATTTCAGTCTATTTCATGCCCCCTTCCCACCTCTTGAGGTCTTGAGGACAAGCACATTACTCTACAAGTACAAACAATGCTGTCAGAAAGCAAGGAGAAAGCTCTCTATTGAAAACTCTCAAATCTCTCCAACTTCTAAATGGCTGTTACACAAGCCTGACTACATGATTTAAATGGAACACAAAATGAAACTCTCCATTAAAAGAATGTCGCAGAAATTGGCGAGGGTCCTAACTGGTCCCCAACGTCATAATGCAGCTACACCATAATACTAGCAGGACTCAGGTTCTCACTGTTTTGTGGGAAATGTGTAGGAACTTCAGACTTCACTGCTATTGTCTGCTTTGGTAGAAATCCTTTCTCACTTCATCCCTCAGTCCCTGGATGGTAGAAGGACAAACTTCTCCCCGCTTCCTTCTCTCTCCGGTGGATGTAATAGAAAATGCGGAACTGTTTCTATGGAATATGGTTGGTTGGAGGCTCTAGCCTAGGGGATGGGGCCTCTAGGGCTGGTCTCTACAACCATTCCCGTGGGGAGCTAGTTTTTCTCTGAGCACACCCCTATCAGCCTGGGGCAGAAGGAGAACGTGGTGGTACATGGAGCGAAGAATGTGGTTTAACTGGTGGTGGGGCTGGGAGATGCGAGGGACAAGGGGTCACAGGGAGATGGGATTTTTGAATGAATTGGCCCTGGCGGGAGCAGGGCCTACAAGAACACCTGGGAAGGTCAGCTCAGGAGGTGGACCACATCATCCTATATCTTGTTCTGCAACTTTCTTTCTCTTAAGGCTTTTAAAAAATTCAACAAGTATTTCTTGAGCATCTATTCTGTGTGTGCTAAATGTTAGTTACTTTATTATACTTTAACAGAGTTACTTAATGTTGGCTCAAGGGTCACTTTTTCTCTCTCCTATGTATTTGAAAGAATTCAAAATAAAGAAAAATGTTTTGCTTCTATGATAGGTTCACCACTTGTATACTTGATCAGAGCTAAACTGATCCTGAAGAGCTCCAGAAGATACATATGAGAACTAATACCTTTCTTTTTTTTAACAGAAGGGCAAATTGAGTCAACGTTCTAGAATCTGCCCTGGGTCACAGAGCTGATAAGTATTTGTCAGTGCTGAATCTAGAATTCTGGTGTTGTGATTCTTAGATGCTCTGATATCAAATGAAACTCATGCCATGCCAAACCTCACTCAGCCCCCACACACGTGCAGGAGTGGGCACAGGAAATTAACATACATATTTTGAGGTCCACAGTGTGTTAAAAGGGGAGCCCTGTGTGTGTACCTGCTGGAGCTGCCCCTGGAGCATGGGCCTGCTTTGACCTTACTCTGATGTCAGCAGAGATAAAAAATCCTTTTTCCCTTTGACCTAGCTAAGACAGACTGCAATTTTCCAGAGAGAGAAAAGGTTAGGAAAAACAAAAGGGAAAGATTATCCAATAGGTATAAAAGCCAAAGAATGAGTTAAAAAAAAATTGGTCAAAGAACCAAAGCATTCAACTAAGCTCTAAATTTCCATTTCTTCAGATAATCAGAATAGGTAAATGCAGGATAGCAGGCTCATTGCCTCCCCCCAGCCAGCTGATACGCAGTGCCCTGTCTCCCATACCACAGAGGGATGGGATCATCTAAATATCTAGCCACTTTTCATCAGCACCAAACTCCAAACTTAAAAACAGAAGCAAAAACCCTTTCTGTTCCAAAAACTCCTGGATGCCAGAGCCTTCTATCTCATTCCATTGCAATCTCTAATTTGCAAGGCAGAATCAGTGAATAAATGAATGATCAACCCTTTCCAGATTCAAGTCATCATCCACCAACCCCTGGCCCATGCTTGCTCGACTCACTCTTCCTTTCTCTTCACAACCCTCTCCACCCTCCTCCACCCCCAAACACCCACAGCTATAAGAACACCCATATTACCTTCTCAGTAGAAACCATTTCAGGCATACGATAAGAACTATCAACTTAGGGTAAGAGATGGCTCATTTTACCACTGTAACCACCTAGATCTCACAGTTTTTCAAACACACGAGATTTTGGCCTTGAAATCCTTATTAGATAATAGTGGCTGCTCATTTTTATCGAGTGGCCCTCCCACATAAATGTGGGCACCTTGTGTCCTTCGGAACGTCTGTGGCAAGCACTGCATATCAAGGTCTAATAAAAGATTAACAGGAACCAGAAAGATGATATAGGAAACTTAGGAAACTTTATGTAGAGTGAAAGCAACATTATAGGGATTCTTTATGTGTGAAAAATATGATTTTAACCATAAGACTTTAGCACATCTTACATTAAGTGGTGGAGTGCTTTTTATTCTCTCTGAATGTCATCTTATTGAAATCTATTTGCTACCTATGGTTTCAAAAGAGTCGTCTTTTCTTCCAGATAATACTTTAGAAAATAAATGATAAGTAATTTACAGTCTATTATTTAGAGATAGAACTTAATAACTCAATACCTTCTAGTCTGGGCTGAACACACATTTTGTGTGTTAAACCAACATTTGAAAATATGTAGTATTTTTATGTAGTTCCCTTTTGATGAAAGCATACATGATAACATAGGTGGCATAATTTGGGGGATAATGATTCATATCATGCTTTGATTTACAAAAAAGGAGTTATTTAAGTAAATCTCATTCCTTGGCAATCCTTATAACTCTTCTTTTTACTGTCTCCTAAGACTTTTTAACAAATTCCAACCTGTAATTTTTAAGTGCTTGCTATTTTTTAGGCACTGTTTTAATTGATTATTTACAGCATTTCCTTTATTTCTCACAAGAACCCTGTGAAGTCATTATTATCCCTAACTTCCATAAGAAAGACTGAAGCATGAGTAAATTAAATACCTTATAACAAATCTCCCATGTGGCAAAGGTAGGATTCAAATCCAGATCTTGCCCCAAATTCTTTATTCTTAGCCAGCATTTGTTTAGTTTCCCCAATCTGGCTTATCTATTACTGCATAACAAGCCAAAAATTAGTAAGTTAAAACAACAATCCTTTATTTTGCCCTCAATTTTGCAAAGGGACAGGGTTAGGTGGGAAAGGCTCTGCTCCACTCAGCATTAGCTGTAATGGCTCAACTTGGGGTGGAGGATATACTTCCAAGATGGCTTGCCCTCTTTGCCAGCAAGGTGGTGCTGGCTATGGGCTCCTCTCCACAGGGTTATCTCCATGGGGTAGCTTGGTTCTAAGTTCAAGTGTTTCAAGAGACAGAAAATGGAAGTGATCAATTTCTTAAGGCCTGCTGGGCTGAGAAACCGGCAAGGTGCCACTTCCATATCCTATTGACCAAAGCAGTCGCAGAGCCCATAATCAAGGGGAGAACTTAGAGATCCCACCCTTCAGTGGCAGGTATCAAAGAATCTGCGGGCCATGCTGTAAAAACCACACCTTGCAAGATTTACAGTTCAGCAGTGATTTCATTAACTTGTGAAATTCCCTAATTTATGAATGTCCTCCTCTTCCCATGACTTTGAAGATAAATACGTTCAAGTAGCAGCTACTTAGAGGGGAGAAAGTCTGGATCTCTTTTCATTTCCCCCCTTCTTTTCCTTTTTGTTAACTGCAATTGCTTTAGCATGTAGATAATTCTGAATAGAGAACCTGGGTTTAAAAGGAACTTTTATTCTCAGGTCTTTTTAGTAATCTCAGATGAGTTAACAATTTATAACTTTGATTAACTGTATCTCTTTTTTACTACACAGTGGCCCCAGTAGTGTCTGAATTCCACTGTAATTCAAGAGTTTTCTAAAACATCCTCAATGGAGAGTGATCTTTTGCTGAAGCCACACTCTTTGCTTAGCAACTAACTAGTCTGTAGGTTCAACCTCATGCCAAGTAGATTTTCATTTTATTTAACAGTTTCAACACATTTTCCCTTTTAGGAAAGCTGTGGTGCTACTAGTCATTTTGGTTGAGAAAATATCTCACAAGTTAATTCTTTCATTTAAATTTAAATTTTAGTAACATATATATATAACCTAAAGATTTCTCCTTTAACCATATTCATATATATAATTCGGTGGTGTTAATTACATTTACAATATTGTGCAAGCATCAGTATCATCCATACCACACACTTTCCATCATCCCCAACAGAAATTCCATACCAATGAAGCTTTAACTCCCACTTTCCTAGTTCTTATTAGCCCGGGTACCTTACATTCAAGTCTGTGAGTATATGATTTTGCTTATTCAAATTGTTTAATATCAGTGAGATCATACAATATTTGTCCTTTTGTGTCTGACTTAATTCATTTAACATGATGTCTTCAAGGTTCATCCATTTCGTTGCATGTATCCGAACCTTGCTCTTTTTCATGACTGCTTATATTCTAGTGTGTACATATACCATATTTTGCTTATCCATCTGTTGGTGGACACTTGGTATGGCAGTGTGAAGATCTATGGACCTCAGAAAATCCTGATCTTAATCCATTCCTGTGTATGTAAAACTATTGTAGGTGGGGACTTTTGTTTAAATTACTTCAGTTAAGGGCCTTTGTTTAGATTCTGGGACCCAGGGTGGGTCTTAATCCTCTTCCTGGAGTCCTTTATAAATAGAGGAATAAAAAGCCACAGATACATACACAAAAAAGCCACAGAGGCAGAGAGAAGCTTAAAGAAGTTGAAATCAATGAACATGGTAGAAATAAACGCCAAGAGTGGAGCAGCCCAAAGCTGAAAAGTAGGCCCAGAGGTAAGGGGAGAGAAGAGCAGATGCTGCCATAAACCTGATTGCCCACAGCTGCAGCTCAGGGAGAGGCATCTCTGATGATTCCTTGATTTGGACAATTTCATTGTCTCTGAACTGTAAGTTGTTAACTGAATAAAATCCCAGTGTAAAAGCCAAGCTATTTCTGGTATATTGCTCCCAGGAGTTTTTAGCACACTCCATAAACACTTGGACTGCTTCCATCTTATGGCAATCGTGAATAATGCCATAATGAATATCAGTGTGAAAATACCTGTTCAACACTATACCCTAATACAGTGGGATATACATTCTTCTCGAGTGCACATGGATCATACTCCAAGATAGACCACATGCAAGGCCTCAGAACAAGTCTCAATGGGTTCAGAATGATGATTGAGATTATACAAAATAATTTCTCTGACCACAGTGGAATGAAATTGGCAATCACTAAGGGCCAGAGAACTAGATTAGGCATGAAGATATGGAAATTAAACAACACACTCTTGGACAAACAGTAGGTCAAGGAGGAAAACTCAAGGGAAATCAATAACTACCTCAAATCAAATGAAAATGACAACAGAACATATCAAAACCTATGGGATGCAGCCAAAGCAGTACTGAGAGGGAAATTTATAGCTATATGCATATATTAAAAAAGAAGAAAGAGCTAAAATTGAAGAATTAACTGCATACCTGAAAGGATTGGTAAAACAACAAACTAACCCTAAAGGAAGCAGGAAGAAAGAAATAACAAAGATCAAAGCAGAGCTAAATGAAATAGAAAATAAGAAAGCACTAGAAAAAAATAAACAAAACCAAAAGCTGGTTCTTTGAGAATATCAATAAAATTGACAAACCCTTAGCCAGACTAACAAAGAAAAAGAGAGAGCATATGCAAATACACAAAATAAGGAATGAAGAAAAGGATATCACTACTGACCCCACCGAGATAAAGAATATCATAAGAGGATACTTTGAAAAATTATATGCTAACAAAATGATAATTTAGAGGAAATGAACAAATTCCTAGAAACTCACAAGCAGCCTACACTCACGAACGAACAAATTGATGAACTCAACAGTCCAATTACAAGTAAAGAGATAGACTCAGTCATCAAAAACCTCCCACCTAAGAAGAGCCCAGGACCAGACGGCTTCACAGCTGAATTCTACCAAACATTCCAGAAAGAACTAACACTAATCCTGCTTAAGCTCTTCCAAAAAATAGAAATAGTAGGAACATTCCCTAACTCATTCTATGATGCCAACATTACCCGAATACCAAAGCCAAACAAAGATACCACAAGAAAGGAAAATTACAGACCAATTTCTCTAACGAACCTAGATGCTAAAGTCCTCAACAAAATACTTGCTAATTGCATTCAGCAACATATCAAAAGCATTATATACCATGACCAAGTGGGTTTCATCCCAGGTATGCAAGGATGGTTCAACAAGAAAATCAATCAATGTAATACACCACATAAACAGATTGAAAGAAAAAAATCACATGGTCATCTCTATAGATGCAGAAAAAGCATTCGCAAAATACAGCACCCTTTCCTGATAAAAACACTGCGAAAGATAGAAATAGAAGGAAACTTTCTGAACATGATAAAAGCTATTTATGAAAAACCCAAAGCTAACATCATCTTCAATGGGGAAATCCTAAGAGCCTTCCCCCTGAGATCAGGAATAAGACAAGGATGTCCACTATCACCACTCTTATTTAACATTGTCCTAGAAGTACTTGCTCGAGCTCTGAGGCAAGTAAAAGATATAAAAGGCATCCAAATTGGAAAGGAAGAAGTAAAAATTTCATTATTTGCAGATGACATGATCCTATACTTAGAAAGCCCAGAGAAAGCTACAACAAAGCTGCTAAAACTTATAAGGGAGTTCAGTGATGTTGCAGGCTATAAGATTAATGCTGAAAAATCAGTAGTATTTCTGCACACCAACAATGAACAATCTAAGGAGGAAATAAAGAAAAAAATACCATTTACAGTAGTAACAAAAAGAACCAAATACCTAGAAATAAATTTAATTAAAGATGTAAAGGACTTTTATGCAGAAAACTACACAACATTGTTGAAGGAAATCAAAGAAGACTTAAATAAATGGAAGAATATCCCCTGTTCATGGATAGGAAAGCTAAATATCAAGATGTCTATCCTACCGAAACTAATCTACAGATTTAATGCAATCCCAATAAAAATTAACACTGTATTTTTTAAGGAATTGGAAAAACTAAC
>PVKH010039646.1:0-11165 GCA_004027955.1 Chaetophractus vellerosus | reverse complement strand
CATATAACATCAGGAGTCAATCTTGCTAAGTTCTCTGCAACTTTAAAACACAGATTGCCTTTCCTCCAATTACCAATATTAGTTTCATCATTTACTTCTAAGGCATCATTAAAAGTCTCTTTAGCATTCATATTCCCATCAACAGTCTCTGCAAAGCAATATAGGCCTTTTCTCTCAAGCATCTCACAATTCCTTCAAAAAATGCCCCTTACCCATTTATAAAACCATTCCAGCATTTTAGTAATTCCAAAAGCACTTCCCCACTCTCTGGTACCAAATTCTGTATTAGTCAGCCAAAGGTGTGCTGATGCAAAATGCCAGAAATCTGTTGGCTTTTATAAAGGGCATTTATTTGGGGTAGAAGTTTACAGTTACCAGGCCATAAAGCATAAGTTACTCCCCCACCAAAGTCTGTTGCCACATGTTGGAGCAAGGTGGTTGCTGACATCTGCAAGGGTTCGGGCTTCCTGGTTTCCTCTCTTCCCGGGGCTTGTTTCTCTCTGGGTCTAGATACTCTGGTCTCTCCACATGGCCAGCTGTAGACTATCAGGCAAATGGCTCATCTCTCTTCCTGGTGTTTCTGCCATGTTTAATGGAGCCTTCTCTCCTTCCTCACTTATCTGCTTCTCTGTGTGCTTACTTCCTGGGCTCCAAGATCAAAACTCTCTCCATACTTCTCTGCCATGTGGTTTCTCTGTGAGTCCTCATCCACCAAGGGGGTGGGGACTCAACGTCCTACTGATGTTGTTATGTGAGTAATTATTCAGAATAAAACTCAGCTCCCAGTTGGTTTTTAGAACTGATTATTCAAGTGGCCAGGCTCGTTACCTTTTCATAGGTGAGAGCCTTGAAGCAGGGTTTTAGCTACTTTTTATACTCTTTTTGCAAGAACAGAAACCAACTTTTAGACAAAGGATTATGCGGGGGGTGGTTTTCTTTGTGGTTGTGTTTGACTCATGTTGTCCTGGCAACCAGGCAAGCAGAGCAAGCCCCAAATGTACAGAAGCAGATATTTGCGGCTAGCTGCAGGTAGAAACAGTTTCTAACTATTTTATTCTTGTTGATCAAGCATAACTTTTGCAGAAATTGGAGACAGTTCCCAGAATTGTGCTGGGAAGAAAGGGGGGATGTTGAGACGGTTCCCACAATCATATTGGGGAGGAGTAACCATAACCTTTCCCCATAACATTCCCACCTCTTCTTTTTGGGGAGTCAGACCTCTGACTCCTCGTTATCAGGAAGGGGATTGTAATAGGGTAGCATGATTAAAATTTTAATGGCTCAGATTCTTTCAGGGACGTATTTAGTCAGGCAATTAATGAGTATGGGTGCGGCCAGTAGAATTAGTAGGAGCAGCACAATTGGGCTGATAGCAGCACTTAGGGCTGTGGTTACCCAAGGAGACTATGAAAACATGTTTTCATACTAGTTACCTTCTTTAGACCTAGCCTCTTTGCGTTCCTTAAGTCTTTTTCTTACTAGTGATAGGCTTTTTTTAAAAACACCAGAGTGATTAGCATAAAAGCAACAGTTTCTCCTAATGCTAGGCCTCCTTGTTTCAGGAACAGTAAATCCAGGCCTCCTCTATTCTGCAATACTATTTCTGCTAGAGATGCAACTGATGCTTCCAAAAAGGTTATAGAGTGTTTACGGGATTTTACGTCTTGGGGACTGCCATAGGGGGAGTTGGAGGGATCTTCTGGGGTTTTAAGGAACAGATCTTTATTGGGTTCTACTGGCTTTACAGGCAGGAATGTCAAAACTCCCCTCTGAATAGTAAACCAGACCCAGGGTCGAATCCAGTTACATATAGTTTGAGGCCCCAGGTTTTCCCCCCATCCAGTAGGTGGCAAAACCATTTAGGACCCAGATGTGGATTGGCTTATGTCCATCCAGGCCACTTCTTGGATGCTGTCCCCTAGTGAGGGTTATAGCAGGGTCCTTATTTTGAATCCAAGGAGCTATTGTTTTACAGCCCTATTGAGCCTTTTTCTTGACAGTCCAGTGACCTGTCGGCTGGACAAACATACAACTGGCAGGTTTGTAAACCTTGTTTTATGGAATCTGACCCACACCTGTAGGACGCTGGTGGTCCACCCTCTTCAAGGTCGTGGGTATTTAATATGGGAAACAGGCCTTGGGATCTGCCTAAGTTAAAGGATAAAAGTGGGTTTTTGGAAGTAGAAACAGTGGAGTTTAAAATTGTCCCATTTTTAGTCCGGATGACAGACAGTTCAAGTGTAGGTAACTAACTGGAAGGGTGACACTTCCTTCCAGGTTCCAGCAAAACTCATTATGGAGAGGAGAAGAAAAGGCACATAGCTTACAGTTTTGGTGGCCCCTTTCTGAATTTTAGCTTGAGAGGGTGCAAGGGTTTTTGTTGTTGTTGTTGTTGTTGTTGTTGTTTTTTACCTTCCACCTCTCGTTCGTGGGGTCAGGATCGGCCTGGGTGAGATCAGGATCAGTTTGGGTGGTTTTTAGGTGAGTTGCATGTATTCAATGCTTTTTTTCCAGCTACTTTGACAGCAGTGGGAGTTGCCAGGATGACCAGGTAGGGACCGGTCCACCTTGGTTTTAGGGTGCCAGCCTGGAATTTACGGACCCACACAAGGTTTCTGGGTTGAACCTGTAAAACAGGGCTGTTAGAAGGTATTTGTTTTTGTCAGGATGCTTGGACTACACTCTGGACTTCTTTCTGGACCCGATCAAGAGCCTGCAAAGAAGAGAGTAAATAATGATTGTTTATTTTAATTAGTTTTTCAGCTTTTAATTTAGGTAACAGTGGCAGAGGCCTTCCAAAAAGGATTTTATAAGAGGTAATACCTTGCACATATGGAGTGCACCGTGCCTTTAACAAGGTGAACAGAAGGAGGTTCACCTAGTTTTTGCCAGACTCTAGAACCAACTTAGTTAAACCCTTTTTTAGGGTACGGTTCATTCTCTCTACTTGTCCTGAACTTTGAGGCCGAAATGCACAGTGTAATTTTTAATTTATGCCCAGGGTGCCTGCCAATTGGTGAGTCACCTTCGCTATGAAGGAGGGTCCGTTATCTGACCTTATTCTTAATGGCAGCCTGAACCTTGGAATAATTTCTGTGATAAGTTTTTTTTTACTACTATAGCTGTCATTTCCCCTTTTGTGGGGAACGCTTCCACCCATCCATAGAATGTATCTATTAGCACTAATAGATACTTATATCCTAATTTTCCAGGTTTAATTTTGGTGAAGTCAATTTCCCAATGTTCTCCAGGTTCTGCCCCCTTAGTCAACTGCCCATGGTTAGCGTTCTGCCACCTCTCGCATTTACTTGGGCACAGGTTTCGATAGTAGAAGTCTCTACTTACCAACTCGGCAAGTTTAGTTGCCCCCATGTGCATACCTTCACGAATCCTTTTAATTAGATGTTTTTCTACTGGTTTTGGAAGATAAATTCTGCTTTCTGGTAGAGTTATTCAACCATTCTCCTTAACTTCGGCTTTTAAGCTTTTGGAAAATTCCATCTCCTCGGCGGTGTAATGTGGGGGATTGCGGGCAGAGTATGGACAGGTTTCTGGCCTGACCGAGCAGTCACACTTAATATTTCTGCCACTAGATGTCAGTAGTTCCCTTTCTTGGTAGAGTGCGCCATGAACGTGAGCTGTGGCGAAAGCATACCGACTGTCGGTGAAGATGTTGACGGTTTTGTTTTCTGCCCGTATTAGGGCTTGTGTTAGGGCAATTAGTTCAGCCTTTTGGGCTGAAGTCCTGTGCCCTAACGCTTGTGCCCAAATAATTCGGGGAGGTTCCACCACCGCAGCCCCAGCATACCTGATTCCATCGGTAATGAAGCTGCTTCATTTACATATAGAGTGTGTTCAGCTGTTTTAAGTGGCAGGCTTTTTAAAATTTCCCCACAGTCATGCTGAAGGGGGCTTGTCCCAGATCTGGGAGAAGGGTGGCTGGGTTGAGTGCTTCTGTTTTGGAGAAAGTTACCTCAGGTGGGTTTAGGAGGAGGACCTGATATTGAGTAATGTGGGCATTAGAGAGTCAGCGGCTCAGAAGGCTGTTGGTTAACTGCCCTCCTTTTCCTGGCTTCAGGTCTTCAAAGGCAAAGATTAATTGGCTGTTAGTAGCTAGATTGTAGACTTTCTGAGTCACCCTTATTAATTCTGAGAGGAGTTTCCTTTTGAATTTCTCCAATTTTTACAATTTATGATGGATGTCCAGGGCTGATTGGGATATGAAGGCAATATTAACAGCCCGTCTATTTTCAGGAGCTTCCAGATCTATGGGGGTATATTGTTTATAGGCTTCCATCAGCCTTTCTAGAAAGGCTGACGGTGACTCATCTGAACCCTGGGTTGTTTCCATTACCTTAGAGAGATTAGTTGGCTTTCTGGCTGCGGCTCAGAGGCCACTTAACAGATTCTGGCGAAACCGCTGGAGGGCCTCCTTACCTTGGTCATCATTATAATCCCAGTTAGGCTGATCTGTGGGGAAGACAGCCTCTATACGGTGGATGTTGGTGGTAGGCTGGCCATCACGACCAAGGATGATCTTGACTGCCTCCCGATGAATTCTCTCCCGTTCTTTAGAAGTGAATAAAGCCTGTAGAAGCTGCTGACAGTCATCCCAAGTGGGGTTGTGGGTAAAGAAAACAGTCTCAAGGAGAGAGATTAATCCCTGGGGTTTATCAGAAAAGGAGGGATTCTGCTGTTTCCAATTATAGAGGTCAGTGGACGAGAAGGGAGTATAAATCATAAAGGGTTGGCCATCCAGCCCGGGTCCGAAGCCTGCCTGTCAGAGTGGGAGGAGGGGGGCCAGACGGTCTGACTCCAACTCATTACCCAGCAACTGATAATTGGTGCCACAGTACGTATGTGGGGGAGAAATTAGAGGAGGGTGACTAGAAGGAGCAGACAGAGCAGAGGGCCGGGGGGGTCGGTAGGGAGGATGATTCACAAGGGGGTCTCCTGCATCATTCTGTAGAACTTTCTTCTTTGGGGTTTTATCAGCCTTAACTGGCAGGACCGGATGGGGTCTACCCAGATGGTCTTCCAGGCAATAGCCTGAAAGGCAAGATTTTAATTTCTTTGGCATTGTGATCACAAGTTTTAACCATGAGTTAATATAAGGCATCTGGTCTGGGTGGGGGACATCATATACAATTTTTTTGAACTGCACAAATAATTTGTTTGTTAGTAGTCCCTTCCGAAGGCCACCCCACTCCGAAAGTCAGCCACTCAAACTCACACAGAGTGCGCAGTGTTCTGGGATTGACTTTTACACCATAGCCAGTGGCTGCATTTTTTATTTCCTGAAAATTTTTAAGAAAACAATCCAGGGAGGTTAGGTTACATGACTCGGACTGACCCATTGTGCTAAGCAGACTCACAAGAAGACCAACACTTAACAGACAAGACACACTACAGGTGCCAACACAAAAACCAGTAAAATGAACCCAGAGGTTCCCAGGAAGGTCAGGGCGACGTCTTGCCTCCGACCTTGACTGTAGACAATATGCCACATCTGGCTGTCTGACAGTCCCGGCTGGATCCAGTCTTACCTGACCAGAACAGAACAGGTGGTTCACTGGGCCGAATTGTCCAGGAGTTCCAGCTCACAGCCAGGTGATCCTGGGGCTGAGGAACAGTCTCTCAGAGGCCTTCCCCTGGGAGTCCTGGGTAGAGTTGGCTCCTATGTCACTGGGGCCTGCAAATGTTACCCGAGTAACTATTCAGACTAAAACTTGGCTCCCAGTTGGTTTTTAGAACCGTTTATTTAAGCAGCCAGGCTCATTACCTTTTCATAGGTGAGAGCCCTGAAGCAGGGTTTTAGCTAATTTTTATACTCTTTTTGCAAGAACCGAAACTAACTTTTAGACAAAGGATTATGTGGGGGGGGGGGGTTTCTTTGCAGTTGTGTTTGACTCATGTTGTCCTGGCAACCAGGCAAGCCAAGCAAGCTCCAAATGTACAGAAGCAGATATTTGTGGTTAACTGCAGGTAGGAACAGTTTCTAACTATTCTATTCTTGTTGATCAAGCATAACTTTTGCAGAAATTGGAGACAGTTCCCAGAATTGTACAGGGAAGAAAGGGGGGAGGTTGAGACAGTTCCCAGAATCGTACTGGGAAGGGGTGACCATAACCTTTCTCCATAACAATGTGGCCCAGTCAAAGCCTTAATCATTATTTAATCAAGTAAAAGTGAAACCTCTGAATCCAATACAATCTAATATGCCCAGAGAAACAAACCAGCTTACAAACATAATCCCATATCTATTTTTGGAATTCATAAACAATATCAATATCTTCTCCTCTGGGATTACTTTCTCCCTGAGCTCAGCTGTGGGCAATAAGGCATGGCTTGTCTTTCCCCTCTCCTCTGGGTCTAGGGTCTTCCAGCCTCCTACAGGCCCATTTTCTGCCTCCATACTCCATTGACTTCATTCTCTGGCCTCTGTGACCTCTCTCTAAGCCTCTTGAAGTTTCTCTGTCTCTACCATTTATTCTCAATGTGTCTCTACTTTCAGTCATAAAGGACTCCAACAAGAGCTGGGTCATGCCTCACTGAAGTAATCCAACCAAAGGGGCACCAACTGAATCCAATCCAATCAAAAGGTCCAACATCTACAGGTATGGATTAGTTTTAAGAATATGATTTTTTCTAGGATCCATAAAAAAGCTTCAAACTGTCACACATTGTAAAGAAAATTCCTCAGGAAAAAAACTGAAAAGGCATCAAGCTGAAAATCTAAAATTAGTTGTACTTTCTAAATAAAAAATACATAAAATTGCATCATCAGTGTAAGGAATTATTATGCCAGTTTGTACTGCAAATTTTTCAAACAATATATCGACATAAAACCCAATCCAGATGTCAATTATGCATACAAATATACATTGAGGTATTTTTTAGAGGCAGTAATCTTTTGAAATAGTTAATACAACTGTTGCAAACACATTAATATTAATACTTCTGGCTTCACGTACTAACCTGGACTTCTGATCAAGTACTGATTAGCCCATAAGGGAAGTCACCAAAAAATCCTAAATCCATTTTCAGTCATGTCTACTCTTGTACCCTTCATTCTCCTTTTTTAGCATCATCAACAACAAACAGCATCCATATATTGTTTATGGATCCCTGAGATTCTTTTTACCAATTCAATTTTCTCACTTTTATTGAATTCTTGATAACAGGAACAGGAAATGCAGAGAGAGCAGGGATATCAAAAAAGTCTGTACTGGATGTTTTTTAAGAGGCCAACAGAGACCAGTTTATATGATCATGTATCATTCAGGAACTGTAAAGAAGAGAGGGTTGTCTATGGCCTGAATTGTGATCTATGTCTGATGGCAAAGCCCCAAAATGTGTGTAACTAACAGAGGCATTATGTCACACTTAGGGATGTGCATGTGGGGGGTTGTGGGAGGGGTGGGGGGGTGGCATATGGGTACTCCTGGAATCTCTGTGTAACATTTATGTAATCAATGTATCCTAAAAATGTATATAGATATATAAAAAATAAATAAAAAAATAATTAAAAAAAAAAAAGAGGCCAACAGAGAAGCTACTGTCTGAATATTTTCTGGTTGAGTTGTATTTGTCTCTGTATCAGGTTGTTCCTCTTCTGTTTTGGTCTTCTTGGGGAACTCTGCTTTATGAGGTGAGGGTGTCCTTTTGACTCCTACCATAGTATTAGGTAGTTTTGTTGCTGCATTTCCTTAATGTTGGTTTACCAGACATGTTGAAGAAACAACTCTGGAGATGTAGGCTTTGGTGGTGGAGAAATGGTTGTTTGTGTTGCAGTTCGAGGAATGCTTTCAACTCAATGGGCCCCTTGAGCTTTCACTGGAATTTACTTGTGGCACAGAAATGCCAGTGGCTAGTATATTGGTCACAGAGCCTGCCATTACAGCTAGAACAGGACTGTTTCTACCCTGAGAACTGCCAGAACTATTCAACGGACTTGTCTTCATAGCACTAGCAGGTGAAGGCACAGACAAGCTGTTATCACTGTCCACAAACAAGTCGAGGTGCTGCCATTCAGGGCTGTCAATCTGACACCTTCTGTTGAATGGTTTTTTTCCCCCTGAGGCACATGATTAGGTAGTAGTAGATAAAGTTGCTTTAATTTTTACATGCATTGCGGCAATTTTCATGTCCACCTCAAGTATCGTGCTGTTTATTGCTTGCCTATAAACTGTATTTGTGAAAGACTGAATATCATAGGTGAGATCAACACTGATTTTTCAGAGGTTTCTGGTTTTTTTAAAAACACTTAATCACCCACATTGAATGAAATTCTTCCTTGTCAGGATTTTCTTTGGGTGTTGCAAAATAATTCACATGAACCAATGTATTAAATTTATTCTTCTCTAAGCTTCCAAACAGGATTCAGAATTTTTATTCTACAAAGCCCACATATTCTACACATTGTTTTTTCTGTTGGTGCACTTGTTAGAAGTTTGGAACTTTCTGCCTTACTCAGCAAACTTTCATGTGTGATAGGAACACCTTTTTAAAACTTCTCAACCATGATGATCCATATTGAAATGGACAGATTGTTTGTGGAGTTCTGCTGTAGGCTTGCTGGTGAAATTATTGGCATAAAATGATACCTGTACCTGGGGTTTACCTTAGGATTCGATACAGGCAAATTAAGATTGCATTCTTCAGGCTGTTCCAAAAGCACTGGATTTGACCATTCCTGTTTAGAAAATAACAAGAAAAATTTAGGTACAAGAGTTGATGCTGTTGAACTGGCAAGTTCTTCCTACTTGCATAGCCCAGGAAACTCCTCTGGGGAAACCTAGTATGGTAAATTGGAATAGATGTTGTGGTGTTTGGCCTACAGTTTGATAGCTCTCAGAGTTAACCTGAAGTTGTCAATGCTTAGTACTAGATGTAAATTTTCATCCACTACCCTGCAACCACTAAGATTTCTCATGCATCTTATATCGACATTTTTAAGCAGACTGTCATCTAGTAGGTCCAAGTCTTCTGGAATATTCTACATTGTCAATCTTGCAAACAAAATATCTATCTCTATCCCATTAAACAGTTTGAAAATCAGTACAAATGCCTCTTCAACAGTTCTTAAATCTTTTACTTCTTCCTGTAATTTCAATTTATCATAGAATGAGGTGAAACAGTCACTCTGACCCACATGTCTTGGTGCAACAAAGCATCGAATATTGGCACCTTTTATATGAACTCCTAATCTGTAAGACTTGAGTAAAAACTTTTCCTCCAACATTTTCAATTACCAATTGTGGAGGAGTCTTGCTGTCGCTGATTTCTCGTGTCCACTTTTTTTTAAACCAGGTTATTTAATTTTCCCAAAGTTAAAATCCTACACTGCAGTTCATCTTCCTCTTCAAAACCACAAAAGGCTTCAGCGTCTCTATCATTTTCTGGATAAGCACGCAGTCAGTCTCCTTGGGAGCTGCTAAGCTGATAGGAGACTAAGGCCATCGTGCTTCCATGGGGGCTGTGTGGGCTATGACCTCTGGCGTTGTAATTGGAAAGCATCGTCTCCAGCGCTGGCACCACCCAGTCACATCATCCCCCAACCACCCCTGCTGGGCATAATCCACTGAGACGGGAGAGAGGGGTGCCTGCCTCTGTCCATTGTCCAACCTCACTGCCACACCCACTCCTGCCGCTTTAAGTGTTTCTCCTCCTTCGGCATTGATTATTAACAGAGACCCAGGGCTCAACAGGCTTTCGCAATTTCAAGCAGCCTCTTGATGTTGTTTGGAGAAGGAGAGTGGAGAATTAACCTAATGATAAGGAGTTCCCAGAACGGAGACGCAGCTGAGGCTTGCAAAGTTTCACCTGGTGAAGTAAAAGGTTTTCTTCCCTCAGGGATCAGAGCCCAGCCCTGCCATGGTCCCCCCATAATCCTGCAAAGGGAAAGTGATGATGTCCCCAAGAAAGGAGAAGGGTTCCTCAGACCCGGCCCACCAGCGGAAGAAGGAGACGCTCTGGTTCCAGCTGACAGCCACAGCACTCAGCCTGGACCAGGCAAAGCCAACATGCTTCTAGGCAGGCTGGGGCGCCGCTCCCAGGGCCCGAGGTGCCGCCACGGAATGGGATAGGTGGCAGGGCGCCGGCTCAGCTAACCGCAGAGGGCGCAGGCGGCAACCGTGAAGGAGGTGCTGGCACAGGAAGGGCACAACCCACCGGTGCCCGGCCTGGCCCAATGCCCCAGTGCCCTGGACAATAGGGGGGACCCTATGCTCCTCCTGATTGTTTTTTGCTTTTGTTTTAAAATAAATCTTATTGAAGTACAACATTTATACATAAACATATATAAACAATAAGTTTAGGGAGTAGATGTGGCTCAAGCAGTTTAGCGCCAGCCTCCCACACAGGAGGTCCTGAGTTTGGTTCCCCTTGCCTCCTGAAAATACAAACAAGCAAAACAAATGAAAAAACCAACTCAGCAAAGCAGATGTGGCTCAGTGGTTGAGCACCGCTTCCTGGGTTCAATGCCACCAGACCTCAAAAAAAAAAAAAAAAAAAAACTCCACAATAAGTGTATATTAAAAGTTGTGAACCTACAAAACAAACATGCATGTTATCATACAGGGCTCCCATACATCACCCCACCGCAAACACCTTGCATTGTTGTGAAACATTTGTTACAAACTATGAAAGAGCATCTCTCATATGACAGTGGGGATGTGCAAGTCCAAATTCCACAAGCAGGCTGCAATAGAGAATCTGATGAAGGTCCTTGATGAATTCCCAGGAGATGTTGGCTGTCTGGTCAAGCTGGAAATTCTCTCTGAATGCTGAAATTACTTCCCCTTTTAAGCATTCAACTGATTGGGTAAAACATCACTCATTGCTGATGGTAATCTCCTTGGTTGATTGTAGATGTAATCAGCCATCTATGCAATGAACTTACTGATGACTAAAGCCCATTAATGTCCTTGTACTACAATTAACCCAGTGCTTGCTTGACCAAACAACTGGGCACAATTACCTGGCTGAGTTGACACATTAGCTTAACCATCACAGGCAATCCCTTGTCAACTCGGTAGCCATACACATCACCTTAAACCATACTTAGGCTCTAAATAAAAACAATAACAGACATACATATATATATGTATGTATGGAGGAGGAACTATAAATATATAATTCAACTATCCTGTGCACAACCAGAA
>PVKH010039645.1:0-11170 GCA_004027955.1 Chaetophractus vellerosus | reverse complement strand
GATACCTACAAGGGCCCTCTCAACTGACTTTTTGACAGAAGTTCAAAAGCAGTACAATAGAGGAGAGAGGGCTTTTTCAACAAAGGGTGCTGGAGCAAGTGGACATCCACAGGCAAAAAGAAAAAATGAACCTCAACATGTCTCACAACTTATCCAAAAATTAACTTACACATCGAAGAAGACCAGAGAACACCAGGCAGAATGAACATGAAGAAAAATAGATGCCATCATCCACGGATCACACTGCTGAATGCAGAGGACAAGGAGAGAGTTCTGATACTCATTCTTGTTGAGTGCACGTGGCTCCTACCTACATGGACTCAAGAAGAAAGAGGAGAGCTCAACAGACCAATTATTAGTAAAGAGATTGAATCTGTCGTCACGGCCCTCCCAACAAAGAACAGCCCCGGACCTGGCTTCACGGGAAAATTCTACCAAACTGCCCAAGAAAACTTAACTCGAATTCTGCTCAAACTCTTCCAAAAAAATTTGAGAAGGAGGGAACCAGTCCCTAATTCATTCCATGAGGCCAACATCAGCCTAAAATCAAAGTCAGATAAAGATATCACAAGAAAAGAAAAGTACAGACAAATATCTCTTATGAATATAGATGCAAAAATCCAAAACAAAATGCTAGGAAACCAAATCCAACAGCATATTAAAAGAATTATACACCACGATCAAAGACAGACATACAGACCAGTGGAACTGAATTAAGAGTGTAAAAATCAATCCTCACATTTATGACCAACTGATGCTTTATGAACAAATGATGCTGGGAAAACTGAATCTCCATTTGCAAAAAAGGAAAGGAGGGCCCCCTACCTCACCTCAGCCCTTATACAAACATCAGCTCAAAATGGATCAAAGACCTAAATATAAGAGCCAGAACTCTCAAACTCCTAGAAGGAAAAGAAGGGAAGCATCTTCAGGACTTTGTGTTAGGTAATGGTTTCTTAGATTTTACACCCAAAGCACAAACAACAAAAGAAAAAATAGATAAATGGGACCTCATCAAAATTAAAAACTTTTGTGAATCAAAGGACTTTATCACACAATGGGAGACAAATGTTTAGAAAGCACATATCTGATAAAAGTTTAGTATTCAGACTATATAAAGAAATCCTTCAACTTAACAACAAAAAGACAAACAACCCAATTAAAAAATGGGCAAAAGACTTGAATAGATATCTCTCCAGAGAAGATAAACAAATGGCAGGAAAGCCCATGAAAAGGTGGTGAACATCATTAGCTATCTGGAAATGCCAATCAAAACCACAATGAGATACCATTTCACACCTATTAGAATGGCTATTTTAAAAATGAAAAATAACACGGGTCAGAGAAGAGGCAGAGAAATAGTAACTTTCATTTATTGCTGGTAGAATGTAAAATGTTGAAGCCACTGTGGAAGGCAGTTTGGCAGTGCCTCAGAAAGCTTAGAACTTCCATATGACCCGGCAATCCCACTGCTAGGGATGTACCCAAAAGAATTGAAAGCAGGGATTCAAACAGATATTCATACACCATGTTCATAGCAGCATTGTTCACAATTGCCAAAAGATGGAAGCAACCCAAGTGTCCATCAACCAATGAATGGATAAATAAAATGTGCTATGTGCATGCAATGGAATATTATTTAGCCGTAAAAAAGAACGAAGTCCTGATAGATGCACCAACGTGAATGAACCTTGAAGACATCATGGAACAGGATAGTCATTATTATATTAATAGTGTAAAAAGTCAGACACAAAAGGACAATTATTTGTATGATCTCACTGACTTGAATTAATTAGTATGAGCAAACTCATAGAGTCAGAATCTAAAACAAAGGTTACCCAGGGACAGGATGGGAATACAAACGGGAAGTTAAGACTTAAAATGTACAGAGTTCCTATTCAGAATGATGGAAGTGTTTTGATAATGGATGGTGGTGATGACAGCACGACATTGTGAATGTAATTAATAGCGCTGAAATATATATCTGAATGTGATTAAAAGGGAAAATATTAGATTGTATATATGGTAACAGAAACTTTTTTAAAAAATCCATGGAAATTCACTGTACAAACAGTGCATGCTAAATTAAGCCATGGACTATTATTAATAACACAATTATAAAAATGTGCTATTATCGATGGTAACAAATGTTCCACACCAATGCAAGGTGTTATAATAGGATAGTATCTGGGAATTTTTTTAAATGCATTATTGTTCTACTCAACCCAGGTGTCCATCAACAGATGAATGGATAAACAAACTGTGGACTATTCACACAATGGAATATTATGCAGCTGTAAGAAGAAATGAAGTCATAAAGCATATAACATGGATGAACCTGGAGGACATTATGTTGAGCGAAGCAAGCCAGACACAAAAGGACAAATAATGTATGAATGCATTACTATGAACCAAATATATTGTGTAACATATTGTTTGATTTTTAAAAATTTTTATATGTATCCAGTACATTTAATTGAGAAATGTATATATTTATTCATCTGTGTTTACTTTTATTTTTTAATTGCTATATTTTCAATTATTAAATGTATAAAATAAAGTAAAAAACAAACAAACAAAAAATAAAGTGGCAAAAAGAAAAACATTATTGTTCTACAACTTCTCTAATAAAGAAAATAAAAATTTTAAAATGAACTCAAAATGAATCCTTTATATTTACATTTTTTTCTTTTATAATTTTTTTTCCTTTTTTTTTTTTAGGAGGTACCGGGGATTGAACCCAGGACTTTGTACATGGGAAGCAGGCACTCAACCACTGAGCTACATCCATTCCCCTATATTTATATTTTAAAGATAAAACATTAAAAAAAAAGGTAAAGCTATAAAACTTTTAGAAAAAAATATAGGAGAAAATCTACAGGATCTAAGACTAGGCAAAGAGTTCTTAGATTTGACACCAAAAGCAAAATCCATAAAAGGAAAAATTGAGAGCCTGGACTTCAATAAAATTAAAAGCTTTTGCTCTGTGAAAGACCTATTAAGAATTTCAAAAGACAAACTTCAGACTGGGAGAAAATGTTTGCAAATCACATGTGTCAAAGGACTAGTTTCTAGAACATAGAAAGAAAATCTCAACACTAGTTTTTTTTTAAAAAAGAAAAACAATCTAATTAGAAAATGGGCCAAAAAAGGAGGTAAGGCTTTTACTTATTATAATGGCTAAAATAAAAATAGTAACAACACCAAATATTGGCAAATATGTAGAGAAACTACATCACTCATCATTGCTGGTGGGAATATAAAATGATATAACCACTGTGGAAAACAGTTTGGCAATTTCTTAAAAACCATACATCCGACTACCATAAGATACAGCTATTGGTCCCATAGAAATGCAAACACATGTTCATACAAAAACCTGTACAAAAATACTTATAGCAGCTTTATTCATAAGAGCCCCCAAACTGGAAACAACACAGATATCCTTCTATGGGTGAATGCTTAAAAGGAACAAACTATTGAGATCTGCAAAAAACAACCTGCATGAATCTCCAGAGAATTATGCTGACTTAGAAAAGTCAATCCCAAAAGATTACGTACTATTTGATTCCATTCATATAGCATGCCACTTGAAATGACAAAGCTACTATATAGGAATGGGGATAAGAAAAGGGTGGAATATACAAAGAAGTATTAAGTGGTAATGGAACTTAATGTATGCAAATTACTCCCAAATGTTTAGAAAATAGAATAGTATAAGAATTGTGGCAAAATGTTAAAAGTTAGTAAGTCTGGGTTTCTGGGTAGGGGTTGAATGGGAGCTCGCTGTATTATTTTTGTATTATGTTTGCAACATTCCTGTAAATTTAAATTAGTTCAAAATAAAGAGGTTTTAAAAATATTTTTAAAAGAAAGAAAGGTTTAGGTGGGGCAGGAGGGAAGCGGGTGTGACCATGAAAGGGCAATATTAAGAATTCTTGTGATAGAATTATAGTATCTTGATTGTACCTGTGTCAACTTCCTGGTTGTGACATTGTGCTACAATTTTCTAAGATGTTACCTTTGAGGAAACTGGGTAAAAATTTCAAGAGATCTCTCTGTATTATTTCTTATAACTCAATGTGAACCTCTAATCATCTCAAAATAAAAAGGTTAGTCAAAAATATACATCTCTTTATATTAGACTGAATTGTATGAAATTATTTTTTGGTTGTCAAAAATGGTCTAATATTGGCAATTTCATATGGTTCAAACGAATATTTTTTTCCTCACAAATGGTAGCCTCCAAAACACAGTCCAGCCCCTGATTTTTTCATTTAACACTACCTCTTATAGAATATTCTGTATCAGTACAAACACAGCTGCCTCCAGCTGCAGAAATACAATGCCATTTTATAGATGACCATAACTTATTTTGACAGTCTTTTCTAATGGACATTTTGCTTGTTTCCATTATTTAGCTTTCACTTACAATGTTGCAATGTATTTCCTTGTACACATATCATTTGTCTTATGTTCAGAAGTGTGCCTCGAGGATAAATTTCCAGCAGAATAATTGTTAGGTCAAAGGATATGTACATCTTTTATTTTAATCGATGTTTCCAAATACCCCCCAAGGAAGTTGAACCAATTTTAATTCCCACCCTACATAACCAAGAATGAGAGAGCTTGTTTCCCCACATGTTGCAAAGACAGTGTTATCAAACTTTGCTCTCTGCAAATCTGATAAAAGAAAAGAAAAAAGATAGCTCATAGTAAATTATATTTGCATTTTTCTTACAATGCCTGAGGTCAAGAATCTTTTCTTACATATGCCTGTTAATCTCATCCACAATACTCATTTGCAACCTCCTGAAGGGATTTTGTTTTATATGTCTTTGTATCTCATAGCTCCTTGGAATATTTACACACAGTGGGAGATTAAGAAATACTGGAAGATTAATTGCCTGACCTAGATACAAATCCCCACCCCTCTTCCATCTTCAGAGCCCCACCCTCACCTCCTCAGGCTACAATGGACAGAATGACAATGAGAAGCCAGAAATTTAAGATGAACGGCAAATGGAATGAGACAGCAGACAAGGTCAGTTTCGCTACAAAACCAAGGACTACTTTGCCTGAACTTTCAGGGATATTCTTATGGGCTGCTGGGGCACTAGATTCGAGAACCTACAGCTTTGCGAGAGCTAAAGTGAAATATAGAATTCATAAATGGCTACAAAATGTAGCATCATGCTACCTGGCAACTGCAGTTGAACTCAATACACTCTGTGGTTTTCAGGAGTCTTTAAATCTCAAGAACGAAATAGCCTATTCTTAATAAAAAGCAAGAAATACATATTTAATTTTAGAGTATTTAAAAATTATAGCTAGATATATGTATATATATATACTGTATATATAAAATATATCTGCAATTATATGTTTATATGTAATATATCTGCCCTTTAATATGTTTGTGTGTGTATATATACATATATATGGCAGGATATACCCGACAGGGGCCACCACAGTCAGAGAGCCTGCGACTAGTGTTCTGACATGACACCTCTGGCCGCCATGACCAGGTGTAGGCTGGAGGGAGAAGCCCTTGTCAGATGGTCCCCCAACTGCTCACCTGTGACAACTGTGACAAGTTGGAAGTTGTTTTGATTCTACAACCTATGTTTCTTAAACTGTAAACTTTCCAACTTTCCACCTTTGTTAAAAAGTCTGATGGATTTAATATATGCCATGTGTATAAAGGTATTTACATATATAATACAATATAGTATAATGTATGTTTTACCATATCTGACATATAATAGGGTGTGATATAAGTATTATTGCAAAATTTAAAAGGGGATCATTATTTTACCCAATCATTTAGCATGACTGAAACATTCATTGGAAAAAAAAGTCCACATATGAATTTACAAATCTCCTACACCTAGACTGCAGGCAAAGACCTGTCTTGACCCAGGAAAAGGTCCCCAAGAAAAGGGAGGAAGGGTCCTATTTTGAAAAATGGGTGGGACCCAGGCTGATAAGAAGCCTTTCATGCATTCATGAATGTTAGCTAAGAAGATAGTTGGGAACATTCCAGATGTTTGATTTCATTTTCCTTCACTCTGTGGCTGCTTCTTGATAACATCTTGGCTTTTGGAAACCTCTTTTATTAAGCTGTCCCATTGTATGCTAAGTTACGGGGGCTCAGGACTGATCCCTTCATAAAAGTGCTTTGTTTGAGGATTCTCTCTATAAACTGGGGCTCAGTGAATTTTGCTCCTTCTATGAAGCATTCCCTAGCCGATTATATTTACCTAAGCAAGCATTATTTTCTATCTTGTTTTCTTTTCTTCTTTTTCTTAAGCATAGTTCAGATCTCAGGAAAACATGAGAAAGATAAGGAAATTGCTAGCTAAAAACAAGGTAACTCTGGCTTCTACCCTTTAGAAAAGATTGTTTTTTGTTTTATAACAAGCACGCACCATTTCTGGAATTTTTTTGGAAAAAATTACATTTCCAAGGTGCTATGGCAAAACACACAAAGACCCATCTCCCCTCACTTCTGGGGTCTGCCTGGCATATTCTGATTTTGATATATTTTTTCTTGTCTGCTGTTTTTGTTCACTTTCGTTTTTATTTCATTTTATTTCAGTAGAAAAATAATGGATGGATGAAACCAGCTATTATCCATTCATTATTTCTATCCTAGGATAAGATCTTTATTATTTTTCTTTTAATGAGATGGTGGCAGGGTAGTTTAAAAGTAAATTCATTTTATTTTTACTTCTGGTACTATCTTTGAAAAGAACTGCTGGGACCTTTAAGAAAAAAAGCTGAGCCACATAAAATGAAAGCAGCAAAGGACAGAATGGCAATAAAGGCAGCTGCTGGGGGGGGGGGGGGGGGTGTTTCCCCTTAGGATGGAGAGTGTCCCTGGCCTTCCTTGAAAGGAGCCTTCTTTTCATGGGAAACCAAGCCTCCTGGGTTATTAGGTTCACAATGAGTTCCCCAGATGTAGTTCCCATGAGTGAGGATTCTCAGAGGAATAAAGGGAACCCTAGAGGCTTCTGTTTGTTTTGTTTTGTTCTTGTTTCAGTAAAGTTTTGAATAGGTAATACATCTACATGGTTCAAAAATCACGAAGGTATAAAAAACAGTGAAAAACTTCTTTACTATCCTGTAGTCTCTTGTTTAGTCAACCACTACTGGTTCATTTTGTATCATTGCAGAGATGTAGCGTGCATATGTAAGCAAATATAAATATATATTCTCTTCTCTTTTACACAAATGGTAACATATTATACAAACTATTTGGAACGTTCCTTACACTCACAATTTATCTCCGCCATTGTTTTATATCAATACATATGGAGCTTCCTCCAACTTTTTTATGGCTGTGTAGTGTTCCACTGTATATTAATTGATTTAACCAGTTCCCAATTGATGGGTATTGAGATTATCCTCCATCTTTTGATCTTACAAGCAGTGCTCCTGTGAATACCCTTGGTTAGACATCATCTCACATGTGTGAGAGATTCCGAAGGACAGGTCTCTAAGGGGAATTGGTAGATCAAAGGGTCTGCTATTAGCTCATCAGTGGAGAGGACAAGACTTAAGGACAGCTCTTCATGTCTTCAGTTATCTACTACCTTAATATTTAAATTTAAGTTACTCAAGAAATATGGCAACAGGTTCTCCTATAGACGAAACCAATAAATAAACAATCCAGAAGAATATGAGGTAAAATGTTAAAGTCCCCCGTGACTTCCAAGTCTCCTGCTCTTCACCACACACACCGCAAAATCCATTCCCTTTCTCAGAAGTAACCACTGTTAGCAGTTTGGTGCACATCATTCCAGACCTATAAATATAAATATAAATACAAATATAAATATAAATACAAATATAAATATAAATATGAATACAAATATAAATATAAACATAAATATAAATGCATACATTTATATTTCCATTCATAGAAATAATTCTCTGAAAACACAGGTGCTTGTGTGTGTGTGTGTGAACTTTTATAGCAGTGCTTATCAAACTTTGATGTATAGAGGAATCACCTGTGGATTTTGTTAAAATACAGTTTCTTCGGTTCTAACAAGCTCCCATGCGGTGCTGATGCTGCTGGGATTGGGGCATTTCTCAGTTTTTGTTTTTGATTTGATTTGTTTTGTTTTAACATAAATAAGATCATACCTAGTTGCTGTTCTGCAACTTGGTTTTTTCCTGGCCAGGTCATCAGAAGGTAATGTAGATATGGTTTTGCAAACCTAATTAGCTGTGTGTGCCTGTTGATACTATAAACTCTAATGAAGGAAAAAACCATTCTCATCACTTTTAACCAGGGAAGTCTCTGAGACCTTTCTAAATTGATTAAATCAACTTAAAGGATCGGTCTTTTATTTTTATTTGCTAAGAAATTAGATCTCAAATTACAGGAAAATTGTTCCCAATCAGTTCATGATCCTATCCTGGTACTGAATGATAATTGTGCATCTTTTAAGAAGATGACAAACTTGTTTCAAAAGAGGAGATTCCCATCCAATCTTACTTCCTTCCATGGAGTTCTGCAGCCAAAGCCAGGGTGGACTCGGTTGATCCCAAACTGAATTCTGTGAATCCCCTGCCTAAGACCCTACAGAGGCTCCCCATCACCCTCTTAGGGTGTCTCGGCGTTTCCCAGGTTGGCCCCATCTTTCTCCCCAGCCTCGTCGCTGGACGTTTCCCTTGCTCATTGCCCTCCAGTCACAAGGATGTTCTTCACTCCTCCCGTTCACCGGGATACTCGCAAGACCATGCTGTTCCCTCAGCCCGGAATGCTCCTTCCTGCCCGGTTCACCCAGTTACCTCACCCTGCAGGTCTCACTCCAAGGTCCCTTCCTCGGAGAAGCCCCGTCTGGACCAACCCCACCTCCCCCTGGTGGCACCTGACCCTTTTTTTCTTACCAGCTATCATAGTGTGTAATGATGTATCTTCCCGTTTAGGGGCTGATTATTGGATCAATGTCCATCTCCCCACTGGACCATGAGCTCCTTGGGGACGGCTACCATGTCTGTTTGGTTCACTGTTGCCCACAGTAGGGACTGGCATTTAATAGGCAGTCAAATAATAATTACGTTATTCGAAGGAAGGGAGAAAGAGACTCGGGGAGTGTTGACTCTTACTGCTGTAGCTTACACTGTGGCTAAAGTGATTCAGTGCAGATGTTGAGGAAGGACATGGCAGTTTGAGGCATTGGGCTAGAGTGGTGGAAGGACCCAGAAAGCTAAACTTGAATATTCCTTGGCACTTGGGCCAGAGGTAGAACTGCCATTTATGGTGGCACCTCTGAGGTCACCTTGGGTTTGGTCAACTTTGCTTTCCGGGACTTGTACTTGAGGGGGAGAAAGAATGGCCCTTGGCATCAAAGCCTGCATTTCAAAGCAGGATCTTGACCCCAGCTCACCCTTGGGCCAACATACCCCAAACCAGGGAGAAAGGGTCACCCTAAACTAAACCCAAGCCATCATAAATAGTATGGAGTGATGAAGAATGCCCACTCTGGAGTCATCCAGGTCCACATGGGGTCTGAATCCTGTCTTGGCCAGACTTCTCTAGGTGACCTCTTGCAAGTTACAGACCCGCTGGGACCTCAGTCTGGAAAAAAGATACCAGACTGATACCAAAAGTGATTCCACCTCACGGGGTACAACGTAGGTTATGCTGGTCAGTGCTGGTATTGGGACCTCTCATTCTCCAAGCCATAAAGGACAACCTGGGGACACAGTGAGAAATCAACCCAATCAATGCTGCAGGAAAGGACACCTATTATCTGCAAGGTCTTTGAAGGTTGGGCGAAAACACTTATAAGAAAACCGGATCGGGGCCGGCTCGATAGCCCAGTGGATAGGGCACCGGCATACCACATGGGAGGCCCCGGGTTCGGTTCCCGGGGACCTCTCCTAGCGGGCAGACCGCCTTGAGAACGGCAAGCCGCCATGGGCGGGCCAGAGCCGCCGTGGGCAGGGCAAAAAACTGCCACAGACAGGGCAAAAGCCGCCACGGGCAGGGCAGGTAGCCCGCGAATGGAGCGCAGCCAGCCACCGGCGAACTGAGAGCCGGCCGTGAATGGACGCAGAAGCCGCCCACAAGCAGGGAAAGCCACACCTGCGCAGTGACCAGTCTCGGCGCATCGCCGCAGCGGGGGGGAAGGGGAGATATGTAATAAAATAAATAAATCTTTAAAAAAAAAAGAAAACGGGATCAATTTAGCACTGAGCTATCCAGGTCTGTAATGTGAAGACTTGATCATTTGTTCAGTTTCATTTATTTATTTTCATTTCTCTCTCTTGTTCACTGCTATATCTGACCTCAGTCCTAGAACAGTGCCTGGCATAGGGCAGGACAACAATGAGGTAAGTGAGGCACGGAGGGCTCCAGATTTAAGGAGGCTTCTATTCTCAGGGTTGTGCAAGTGCAGGCCAGCACCTGAAAGTGAGTGCCCCCTTAAATTTGGGTCCGAGTGGGCTCGTTTGCCTCTCTAGTCCCCACCCTGGCCTGGTACATGGTGGTTCTCAATAAATATTTGTTGAATGAATGAATCCAGATATCTGAAAATAACCAGATCTCTGAGTTAACCTTTTCTCCCAGGTGTTTTGACCTCAGGTTTGAGCATCCGCAGGCTAACTTGGCAATAGTCGCTCCTCTGATTTTGGGCCACCCAGCTAAGGCTTCTCCTTTGGAGACCAAAATACCTGCGATAATATCGATAGTCTGCCTTTTTGGAGCACAGCATCTCTTTCCTCTACATTTCTTGCCAGAACATTTGAAGGAACTATATTTGGTTGCAACGTACTAGGACAGTGAAATAGGTCAAGGTCACGACAAGCAGGTCAGAGCAGAGAGAGAGAAAAAGAAGCTGTTTGGCAACTGTCCATGAGCATACTTTCCACACAGTTAGAAAAGGCAGTGGAAAGGCCATCCAGCTTCACCGTTTAGACACTGCTCCGATCTGCTTGCAGCTAATTTAGTTCTACAATTGACCTTTATGTCAAAAGCAAGGTTGGGCTGTATTAAAACTTGGGGACATGTTGCCTTTGCATTCCTAGAAGATTTTTTGTGCATCACATTTTTAAACCTTTTTTTTTTTTGAAGTATCGAGACTGGGGAATGAACCCAGGACCTCACATGAGGGAGGCCAGTGCTCAACCACTGAGCTACATCAGCTCCCCC
>PVKH010039644.1:0-11164 GCA_004027955.1 Chaetophractus vellerosus | reverse complement strand
CCTTTCTGTGGGTTTAGTCACCAGAACCCCCTAGCAGTTTATGGGAGTGAATTAGCCAGCTGGAAGTGCTGCTGGGCTGAGGGTGCTAGGCTCAGCAAAGGGTGGTCCAAGCAATTTTACAGCTCCATGCTGAGTAACACAGTCTCAGCTCCCCTGGGGGAGTCAGGCAGTGGGAAGTAATAGATAAGTCCCCACAAGCCTATTTGGGGCCCCCTTGCAGGAGGTGGTGGTCTATAAGAGGTGTTCTTTAAGGACCCTTATTACATCAAAAAAATATATAGAGAGAAATGTATTGAATTGCTTTAATCACTAAATTCTGCCTCAAAGCCTGCAGAGAGAAGGCTGCAGGACAATTGATTAATGAACACAGGCTGAGAGACTCCACAAGGGCCCAAAAGGAATGCTGTTTTTCCTTAGCTTTGACTGCATGCTTGTGTGCTTCTTACCTCTACTCTCCCCTCCTTTTTTTGTTGTTGTTGTTTTTCTTTCTTTTTTTTTTAATTAGGTGCTGATAGCTTTTTTCTTTTTTCCTGGTCTTCTTCATCCTTGACTTTCCGTCCTCTGTGTATAGTGATTGTGTCTACCAACACTATCTCCTCTCCATCCTTCATCTTTCTACCTTCAGCTTTCTGTTGTGGTTCTTACATTCCACCTTTTTTCATTCACTCTCAACTTCACCCTTGTTAACTTCTATCTTGTCTATTCTGTTCTCTTTTATTTCTTTCTTTTTGTATTAGCTTTTTTCTTTCAGCCTATTCTTTAATAGTTTTCTTTCTCCTCATCATTCTGGCCATATAAGATATTCTATATATTTTTTCTCTATTTGATTCCCCATTCCATTGTAGGCACTCCAATTTTCCCCCTATCACTCTACACTTCCTACATGAGTTAAATATTCAATTTACTAAGTCTGATATGGCCCTTCTTCTAACTTTTATCAATAGTACTATTATCTCTTTTTCTTTCTTACCCCTTTCAATTGCTCTGGCCCTAATCTTCTTCCTTCAAAGGAACATAGAAAAAAGCAAGTACATACAACAATGGGAAGAAAGTATCAATGAGAAAACTTAACACACACACAGAACTACAAGCTAAATAAAACTCTAGAGCATAGAGAGACACTAATCAACTGAATAAACCCATCAAGATAAAATGATGACCAGAATGCAACAAAAAATTACAAGCCATACTGAGAAATTGGAAGACATGGACCATTCCTAAGAACAAACCAAAAACCAAGAACAGATGCAGAACATAGAACAACTAATCAAAGCTGTCCAAACAAATATCATGGACCAACTTCATGAAATGAAGGAAGAGATTAATATATTAAGAAGACACTGGGAGCACATACTGAAGAAATTGTAAACATACATAAAAAGATAAGAGATATGATGCCAATGAATAGCATAATCCAAGAAATCAAAAAGACAACAGATTCACATAACAGCAGATTTGAACAGTCAGAAGAAAGAATTAGTGATGTGGAAGACAGTACATCAGAAATCAAACAGATAGTAGAAAAGATAGATAAAAAGATAGAAAAAATCCAGCTGGGACTCAAGGATTTAACCGATAACACAAAATGCACAAACATATGAATTATAGCCATCCCAGAAGGAGAAGAGATGGGAAAAGGAACAGAAGGAGTTTTGAAGGAAATAATGGCTGAAAACTTCTCAACCCTAATGAGGGAGATGGATGTATATATCCAGGAAGCACAGCATACCCCAAACAGTATAAATCCCAACAGGCCAACCCCAAGACATATACTTGTCAAAATATCCAATGCTCAAGACAAAGAGAAAATACTCAAGGCAGCAAGAGAAAAGAGAACCATCACATACAATGGAAACACAATAAGATTAAGTGCTGGGTTCAAACCTTGGTCAGAATGTGTTTGCTGCAACACCATCAATGTGACAGATGATCTTGCCTCGAGACTATTCAGAACCTGTGAATCAAACTTTCTCAGAGGCTGATCTCCAATCTTCGCTGGCAGTCCCCATTTTTTCCCAGTAGGAAATAATTCCACCCCCTCCACAACCTCAACAACCTCCCAGTGAGTAGGGAGGGTGTTTGAAAGAATTGGGTCTCTTTAGTCTCTTGCCAGCTTCCAGGGCAAACAATAGTGCAGCCCCACAAGCCTGGAAGGGCTTGTGGGTAACAACAGACTAAATTTATTGACCAAAAGTTGAATCAGCCTTAGGATGAGTCCTTCTTTCTCTCCTTTCACTGGGAGGTGGATGTCAGTGGCCCCCACTGTCCATAGCTGCTGGCCAGAGCTGGAGAATTCAAAGCTGTCTGCTCTGAGGGTGGGGGGATGTGGCAGCTGCAACTGCAGCTTTTACTCACAGAGTTTTACTGTTGAGATCCTTTACCTTTGCCCCTCTCTTTTCTGAGTGGTGTCCAGGCTTTCCCTGGTGCCAGAAACCTAAAACAGTTTTTTCAAACCATTTCTTCCTGTCCTCTAGCTATTTTTCTGGGAAAGTAAGTACTTTGTCTTACTTACTTACATCCTCCATGTTCCCAGAGGACTCTTCAGTGTATTTTTAATCTCTACTATTGTTCCTTTCATCCTTATAATTTCCATTATGCTTTTTTTATACTTTCAAATTCTTCTTTATGATCACACATTGTCTTCTTAATTGACTTTATCACTTTTTGCATATTTTCCTTAGTCTCCTTGAATGGATTTAGGAGATTTATTTGAACTTCTTTGCTTAGTTGTTCCAAGTTCTGTGTCTTCTCTGAGTTTTCAATTTGTTCCCTTGCTGAGTCATATCTTCCTGTTTCTTAGTAAGTCTTGTAATTTTTGTTGAAGCCTAGGCATATGATTTCCTTGATAAGATAACTCTGAAGGTCAGTTTCTCCCTCTTGTCTAGGATTTTATTGTTGATTGTCTTTTTGTTAAAGCTTTTCTTTGATGCTTGGTCCAACTTATTCTGACTTTTAGAATTGCCTTAGTGTAGCTGATCTGATCTTCTCAGCTCTTAGTGATCTTATCCTTGACCTAGATATGCAATACAACTTTTAGCATTGTACTTTTTGTGTAATCCTTTCACCTCTGGGGGAAAGTTTCCTTTCCTCTCTTCCTCCCCTGGAAATCTTGACAATTTTTTGTGCATAATTTCCCCCCCAGCACCTATGATGTGTTTAAATTCTCTCACTTACTCAGTGCCCCATTTTCCTTACATTTTTCAGTTCTGGGACCCTCTTGTCTTACAGCATTCATTATTGTGGGAACCCTCTGATTTTTACATCTAAGAAATAGTTTGTAGGCCTGTTTCTCCACTATCAGTTCAATTTCCTTGCTCTATTAATCAGTTATCTTAGACCTTTGCTACCACCTTATCACCTATGTATATCACTAAATGTTTCTGTAATCTTGCTACCACATTATCAACCTGGAATTCTTATGATGTTATTTGCAACCCTCACATGCATGATAGCTGCCTGCTCCACTGCAGATACATGCTAACCTTTTACTATGTGAAAAAGAGAATAAAAACTATGGTGGGGATCAGCTCAAGAGATTAGCATCTTCAGCGGTTCTCCCCCTGACCTGTCTCAACCTCCATGTTCAGAGTAATTTAATTGCACCATCTCAGGCTCTGCTGGACAGACCCCCACAAGACTTTGCAGGATGGATTCCTGCACATTATAAACCCCACTTTTTTTCCCTCTGGAGGCTTTTTCACCTCCAGTTTCTTACCCATTTATTTATCTAATGCCAAGGAGCTGGATGGAGTTAATCCAGGAAGGTGAGTCACTCAAGAAAAGTCTGTATTTTGGGAGTCCTACTGACAGTAACTGGATTGAGTGAGTGCATTTAGACACTGCCATTCTACCATGATATTTTTCTCCCCCTTGAGGTCACTTTTGTATGCAGCATTCCTCAGTGGCTTGTGTACTGCCCTGAGTCTCTCAGAACTTGAATATCCCTAGATATGCATGGGGTTCTAATTCACAGCTGTGAATTCCTGTGGAGTCTGTGTCTTCTTTGGAGTGTACATGAGCAACTGTCTCAGGAGATATCCTAAGTTTGCATGGGGCTGAATGAGGAGCTAGGTAGAGGACTAGCCAATCCAGAAGGGAAGTTTGCTACCTGAAATTCTGAAAAGTCAGAGACCATGTAATGGATTGTAAGGAAGATTCAAATAACCATTTCTGGCTTTAAAGATGTAAGGTCACCACAAGCCTAGGAATACAGAGACACTGTAGAAGATGTGAAAGAATGGAAACATTTTCTCTCCCTAAGCCTCCAAAGGCAATGCAGCTCTGCCAACACCTTAAGCTTTGCCTGATGAGAACTATTTCAGACATCTGACCTCCAGTGTTACAAAAAAAAAAAAATACATTGCTTTCAGAAACTACTTTTGCAGTAATTTCTTACAGTAGTCATAGGAAATCAATACTCCTTTCCAAGGTTTCTCTTTGCATTGAAAATAAAATTCAAACTCCTTGCCATATATTTCAAACCCTGCAAGATCAGCTCCCAACATCAACCACACTCCCCTGCCTTTTATGAGTTCTTTAAACTAGCATAATTTATTTCTACCTTAAGGTATTTTTACTACCTCTCCTCTGTAACTCATATGCTCTTTCCAGTCTGCATAAATGGCTTTTGCTGCTCATGCTATAGCTTGAATGATTTTTCCAACAGATCTTTCCAAATACCTAATGTAAAGTAATTCCTAGGCTTTCTTTATCACATTGCATATGTTACCCTCAGAAGAGCAACTATTTTTCAATTCCCTTGCTTTATTAATCAGTTATCTTAGACCTTGTTTATTTATGTATTTATTTATATCTGCCTCCCTAACCTCCACTACTAGAATATAAGTTCCATGTGAACAGAAGGTACCTGGAACATTGTATGCAATCTAAAGTGTGCATTGCATGAATACATGAATAAATGGTGGAATAAGTAGCAGCTCTTTTATGGTGCTGAGTGGGTGACTTTAAAAAAATTTTAATTAGGAAAATTTTCATAAAATTTTAAGAAAATTACAATAACAAAAATGAGATCTATGATCCTTTCCAATAATTCTTATGTATCTTTTCACTGACCTCACATTCTTTTGTGGCTCAGAGTAAATAAGGAGCAATATTCATAATTGGTTCATTTGGCAGAGACTTTCCAACACATCCTAATTTGATCTCATTATAGGTTCCTGATATAGCCCATGATTCTGTATGAGCACAGACATGGTCATGCATTGCTATGGGAACATGGCCCTCACCTGAAATAATCAAATTGCTCTAGAATGTAAGTTCCAAGGACAGATATGTTTTGTTTTTTGCTATGTCCTCAAGGATATATAATAGTACCTGTTCAGCAATCAATAAATATTTATTGAATAAATAAATGAGAGCAGTTTTTGTATATTCATAAATCAGTCTCTTAATGTGGGCAATGGAGCTAAATAACAAGAAAAGAAGTGAGGTATTCAGTAAAAGTGGTTTCAGGAAGCTTATATCCTAAAAACAGGCACCCTGAAGGTAGAACAATGGAAAATATATGAGGTTTATTACAAGGGCTATGTGGCCTACTCCTTATTTACTTCAGTATCTGCTATAATCTCCCTTTGTAGGGGTGCTACATGTTTGATGAAGCAAACAAGTATGAATCTTGACTATCCCATATTCATTAAGAAACATCACTGTGGTAGAAGCAGAGGTACCCTATTAACTCACCTAACTTCTTGCTGTATTTAGTATTATTAGCTAGGAACTGAGAGAACAGGATAATTAAAAGTTACTCAGGAAAGCATGAATGTTTCAGGTGAATAGTAAATGATAATGTGAGGCCATTTTCCACAATACAAGAGTCTGACTTTAATTCATAGCTATAACTGTGGCTATTTATCTCCTTCATTATATTTTGATCAGAAACTTTGAAAACAGAAACCATTTTGTATCCTTTTTAAAATCTTACCACCTCTACCCCAACACTTAAAAAAATCTGGATCGTTGAGTCCTTACCTTATATAAAGTCCTGTACAAACTTTGGGCAAGGAACACAACAAGAAATATCTATGAACATTTTATGAATAAGGTTGCAATCAAATTTAGGGGGAATAATATTTGCACCCATTGCAAACCAGAGGATCATACAAGGCAAAATTGAGAATTGCAAGGGGTTATGTAAGGAGCAAGAGTCTAGTGACAGGTGAAGAGAAGTGAGTCTTTCCTTGAGGCATTGGGTAGTGTTGGACTGAGCATTAAAGGAAGAATAGAGTTGGGAGATGGAAAGACATGGTGAAAGTAGTACAGATAATGTAAAAGATTTAAAGAATGGAATTGACATATGGAAGAACCACTAAGAAAGGGGCCTGACTTAGGGTACAAGTGAATATAAAAAAGAAGAAAATGAAGTGAGCAAAAATAGTGCTCACTTTATTTGCTTAGTAACTAAACTAGGGGGATGGATGTGGCTCAAATGGTTGGGCATCCCTCTCCCATATGGAGGGTCCCAGGTTTGATCCTCAGGACCTCCTGGTAAAAAATATGTGTGTGTGTGTGTGTGTGTAAAATAAAAAAAAATAAATGCAAAGTAACTAAACTAATTAAAACTGAGGCCTGATATAAAGAGGCAGTCATTACACTATAAATGACAGGATACTTCTAGATCAGGGAGGAAAGGAGTCTTTTGAGAAGTTTTCTTAGGGATTCTGAAGAAATAAAATGTTATTGTAGTAACCCAGATAGAAAATTGAATACATCATGAATATAATTTCAGAAATTGTATATTGGCTTTAAAAAGAGGTAGGAGAGATTCTACTTTCCCACTCATGATCACACCATACCTTCTCCTTTCTGAGGCAACAAAACCTATTCCCAACTCCTGTATAAGTTCTTTGCTGACCAATCCAGTGGAAATTCTTTTCATCCATTGTAGGAGATTGCATCATGTCCCCTATAAAAACCATGTTCAAATCTCAAACCCTGGTCCTGTGGGTGCGAACCCTTTTGTAAAAAGGACCTTTGAAGATTTTATTAAGGTGTGCCCACACCTAATGAGGGTGAAACTTAATCTCATATGGCTGAAGTCCTTATATCAAAGGAAATTAGACAAGAACAGGAAGCCATGTGGGAAGCAGGGAGCTGGAATTCAACAGAAACTGGAAGAGAGAGGAGAAATGCCACCATGTGCATGGCTAAGAGACAGAAAAGCCAATGAACCTCAAAGATTGCCAACTAGCCAGGATATAACTACCATGTAAGAACTAAATCATCTAGCCTCTGAAACTGAGACAATAAATTCCTGCTGTTAAGTCATCCCATTTTAGGGATTTGTTTTAGCAGACCAGAAATTAAAACAACCACTTAGAACTTTGTAATCAGAATGGTGTTAAGGTTAAAAGGTGTACACACAAATAAATGAAATCAAAACCTTCCTCTTGAAAATCCTTTATAATTGGGCATTTACATTGCTATCTAGGGCTCAAAACATACATTCTGATTTAGTATGGCTATAATGTTAGGGGATTATGGCTATGGCTACATTTTGATATCAACGCCACAGAAATCCTTCTTAAAATTATATTGAACATTCAAACATTAAATATTATTTTTGAACATTTGAACCTTGCTTTTGCAGAAGCCAACAACATAAATATTTTCATTGACCTGCTGGTGGAAATAATCTTCTAAATAATCCAGAGAACAGAGCTTTTTTTCTGGACCTACTTTAAAAGTGAACTTTGGCAACCAACTGACCTTTAAAAAACTCTCATCAGGTATTCCCAGGTGAAAAAATATTCAAAACATATTTTTACTAGATATATTGACCTCTAGAAACATTTATTTCTGTAGGTTCTTTAGGGTTTTTTCATTATAATTCTTATTTATCATGCTTTTAAATTTCTTAAAGTCTTTCCTTCTACCTTAAGTCTAAAGTATAAACACTATTAAAATGACTGCAATTTAATAGAAATATTTCTGAAATCAAGAGGAGCATGAATTCTCCCAAAAACAAATAGGCAAAAGAACATTTGTTTACTAACAACAGAATATTTTAGTAAAATTTTTAAAGCTTATTTGAATAATATGGGCAGTCATAAAACTCAAAACTTAGAAGAGAAAATGGATTATTAAATTCTAAAATGAAATAGTTATTAAACTATTTCATTTGTATTAAACTCATTACATGAGCAAGGAATATAATTTTAAATCATTTTTTAAACCTCAATGTAGTTTTATGAAGCTTTGTAGTTTACTTTTGAATCTTAGAAAAATAGCATATCAAAATAAAATTTACTTATTTTTGATAAATTATAATCAACTCTGAAAATTGAAGGGAATCTTAATATGCTATATGACCTCAACGTGATAAAGGGAGACATTTAATGAAACAAAAGTCAAACTCTGAGATTGCAAATATTCCTCCTTTATACTCTTTCCTAAAAGTCCATATGTTCTTAAATGTAAAAGTTCTAATGATTTAAAGGATTATCATTCAGAAACCCCTCACTCAAATGGACTATGTTTCACAAGGCGATGTAGGAAATGTTTGGGAGAGGGATACAAAATGAAAAGGGGCAATGTGGCCTAGCAGGGAAGATGATCCGCACATTAACCAAAGTTAAACAAAGTAAAATGTAGAGTTACCCAGATGAAGCTTAAGATGTCATAGTAATTTTTGAAAATGGAATTTCAGTAAAGTGGTAAGGACAGGGTTTGAATATCTGAAGAAAAGGATTCCAGAAATAAAGACGTCATAGGAAGAAACATGGATATAACAGTGAGTTTGACTAAAGTAAAAGGAAAGTGAGAGGGAGAAAATATTGCAAAGATAGAGCTAGATGATATTTGAGCTAGGATTAGATTACATCTAGACTTTTTCTAGATACCGTCTATAAGCAGTGGGTACTCAAAGATTTTGGGGTAAAAGGCTGATATGATCAAACCATGTGTGATGGTTATGCTAATGTGTCAACTTGGCCAGGTAATTGTGTCCAAGTGTTAGGTCCAGCAAGCACTGGGCTAATTGTAATACAAGAGCATTTATGGACTTTGATCACAAATGAGTTTACTGCATGTATGGCTCATTACATCTGCATCAATTGGGGAAATTGAATCAAGAATGGATGATGCTTTTATCCAGTCAGTTGACTGCCTTAAAAGGGGAAGTGATTTCAACATTCAGAGAGAATTTCCAGCTCATCTTTGGACAGCCAACTTCTCCCTGAAACTCATCAAGGACCTTTCATTGGTCTTTCTTTGGAACCCCTGGCTTGCAGCCTGCCTGCGGAACCTGGACTTGTGCATGCCCATGGTCACATGAGAGACTCTTATAAAATCTTATATTACTGACAGATATCTCCTGTTGATTCCGTTTCCCAAGATAACCCTAACTAATACACCAGGCTTTAACAAATTAGGCTAGTGAGATGTGTAAAATGGATTATAGGGGAGAGAGACCTGGTAGCAAAGAGAACAAAAGAGAGGCTATCTTCATCAGCCAGTTGGGGACCTGATGGTGGTGTGGAACTAGACAGGAGAGGTTTGGTGAGATAGATATTATGGGGATAGAATCCAGGACTTTGTACTTGTTTAGATGGCAAGGGAGAAAGAGGAATCAAAGGTGACATCAATATTTAAGGGTCTATGTGATATGAAGAAATGTAAAGAAAATGGGAATTGAAGAAGTTATGAGTAGAAAGATGGGTGTAAATTTGTACATAATAAGTGGTTGGTGTGAAAATTTTCAAATGAAAGCACTTTGATGGCAGTTCTGTATTTTGCTTAGCAGCTTAGAGAGGAGGCAAGACTGATGATTTGAAATCATCTGAAGATTATAATACTTACCAATTATTGAATGTTTAAATTTGTGCTAGACTCCATGCTAAATGCTGCACATATATTGCATTACTTGAGCCTCAAACATGGGGGGGGGGGGAGCCATTATTATTCTATTAAGATGAAAAGAAAGGAAATCATTTGCCCAAAGTTTCTCAACAAGTAAAAGGAAGTGCTGGGATTGCAAGCAGATATGTCTGAAACCAAAGCAGATCTCAAGATAAAAATGAATTAATTAGAGGGTGGCTTTACATGTTATCCCTTAGCTTTCCTTTCCTTCCTCAGTTATTTCTCTTTTTCATGGAAAGGGGCCTGGCATTGTCTGGAGTGATGTTTAGATGGTTTTATATTAATCAGGCCACTATGAAAAATACCACATAATGTATTGGCTTAACAATAGGAATTTATTGCTTATTGTTTCAGAGACTTGAAAGCTTGCTTCCTCTAAGGATCTGTAGTATTCTTGCTGGCTGGCAATTCTTGTGTTCCCTGGCTTTCCTATCACACAGTGATGACGTTTGTTTTTTCTTCTTGATTCCCCTGACCTTCTGCTTTTAATCTTCCAAGAGCTTTTTTTCATAAAGCTTCCACTAACAGGATTAAGATACAACTTCATTCAACTAGGTTACAACTTAACTAAAAATAACACAAGGTCCTATATTCAATGAATTTACAACCACAGAAACTTGTCCTTTCCTGGGGTACATAATTCAAGCTACCACATATGAGATAATAAAATTGATTCTGATGCCTCTAAATAAGTTCTGAATGGGATTTTAGCCCCATGTGTTTGACTTCTCACTAGAATTTATTTAGATGTGAGACAGGTTATTATAGGGTAATGGAGAAGATGACCCACAACATGACTGACAGACAACATGGCTGGCAGACACATGACCAGCAGTCAACAAGGCTGGAAGACATTGTTGGCACCTTGAGTTTAACCTTGAGGTCCCCGTTTCTCTTTCTGGGACCTACCCTGGCCCCAGATATTCCAAAAAGGCCTCACCATTGGCCAGAAACATAGGTGGTATAACCAATAACTACTGGAGCCCATCCCCTTATTAGCAAGGGGGTGGAATAATTAACAGTTTAAAAAGTAATCACATGAGACAGAGCCCAATCTCTCTGCCTAGAGGGGCCTGCACTAAGCCTTGGTGTCTATTTCTGTCTTTCTCTCCCATTTTTCAGCAAGTTCTGTTCTTTCCCTCATTTTCCTAATAAATTCTTTTTATTGGCCTAACTAAACTGGCATGTTCATAAATTCTTTTATGCATCATAGCCAAGAACCTAGAGGAATCCAACACTTCTCTGTCTTCAGATGATCTCATATCTTTTCATGTTTTTAAAACCTCAT
>PVKH010039643.1:0-11180 GCA_004027955.1 Chaetophractus vellerosus | reverse complement strand
GACATAAAGGAGTTGAGACAACTAATCATAGATGTTCAAACAAACCTCTTTAATAAATGCAGTGAGATGGCTAAAGAGATTAAAGATATTAACAAGACACTGGGGGAGCACAAAGAAGAATTTGAAAGCATATAGAAAAATAGCAGACCTTATGGGAATGAAAGATATAATAAATGAAATTAAAATACACTGGAGGCATATAACAGCAGATTTGAGGAAGCAGAAGAAAGGATTGGTGAGCTCGAAGACATGGCCTCCAGAAGTGAACATACAAAAGAACAGATGAAAGAAAAAATGGAAAAAGTTGAACAGTATTTCAGGAAACTAAATGACATCAAGAGACATGAAAACATACATGTCATGAGTGTCCCAGAAGGAGAAGAGAAGAGAAAAGGGGCAGAAGGTATCTTTGAAGAAATAATGGTGGAAATTTTCCCAAACCTATGGAAGGACATAGATAGCCATGTCCAAGAAGCACAATGTTCTCCCATCCAAATAAATCAGAATAGACTAACTCTGAGACACATACTAACCAGAATGTCAAATGTCAAAGACAAAGATAGAAGTATGAGAGCAGAAAGAGAAAAACAATGCATAACATATAAGGGATATCCAGTAAGATTAAGTGCCTATTTCTAATCAGAAACCATAGAAGCAAGAAGGCAATGGTATGATATATTTAAGGTACTGCAAGAGAAAAACTACCAGCCAAGAATTTTATATCCATCAAGATTATCTTCTTAAAATGCGGGTGAGATTAGAATATTCTCAGATATACAGAAACTGAGAGAGTTTATAACATAAAGACCAGCTTTGCAGGAAATACTAAAGGGAGTGTTACAGCCTGAAAATAAAAGATAGGAGAGTGAGGCTTGGAAGAGTCTAGAAATGATGACTGTATCAGTAACAGTAATTAAGTATGTCAAAAGAGTGGTAAAAATAAAATGAAAGATAAAAACCAAATATCAAAATGAATGAAATAAGAATTGCATTTACAGTAATAACATTGAATGTTAATGGATTAAGCTCCCCAATCAAATGACATAGACTGGTGGAATGGATAAGAAAATATGAGCCATCTATATGTTGTCATCAAGAGACTCACCTTAGACACTAGGATACCAGTAGACCGAAAGTGAATGATTGTAAAAAGCTATTCCATGCATGCAGTAACCAAAATAAATAAATAAATAAATAAATTAATTAATTAATTAATTAAAAATAAAAAAACAAACAAACAAAAAAACTGGGGTAGCTATACTTATATCAGATGATATAGACTTTAAATCCAAAACTATTAGTAGTGACAAGGAAGAACATTACATATTAATAAAAGGGATGATATACCAGGAAGAAATAACAATCATAAACATATATACACCTAACCAGGATACCCCAAGACATATGAGTCAAACACTGGCAAAACTTAAGGGAGAAATTGATGTCTCTACAATAATAGTTGGAGACTTCAACACACCACTGTCAGCATTGGATAGAACACCTGGGCAGAAGATGAATAAAAAAGCAGATAGCTTGAATAACATGATAAATGGACTAAATGTAACAAACATAGACAGAACATTGCATCCCAAAAGAGCTGGATATATATTCTTTTCAAGTGCTCATGGATCTTTCTGGAGGCAAGAACATATGTTGTGTTACAAAGCAGATCTCAATAAATTCAAGAAAATCAAAATTATATAAAGCACTTTCTCTGATCAAAATGGAATAAAGTTAGAAATCAACAAGTGGAGAAAAGGGGAAAATTCACTTATTTGTGGAGATTAAACAACACACTCAAATAATCAGTGGGTCAAAGAAGAAATTTCAAGAGAAATCAATAAATATCTTGAGATTAATGAGAAGGAGCACACAATATATCAGAACCTATGGGATGCAGCAAAGGCAGTGTTAAGAAGAAAAATTTTAGACCTCAATGCTTACATTAAAAAAGAAGAAAGTGCTAAAAATCAATGACCTAACTACACAGATGAAGGAACTTGGAAGAACAGCAAACGAATCCCAAACAAGTAGAAGGGACAAAATAAAGATCAGAGCAGAAATAAATGAAATTGAGAACAACAACAACAAAAAACACTAGAGAGAATTAACAAGAGCAAAAGTTGGTTCTTCAAGAAGGTTAACAAAATAGACAAACCCTTAGATAGACTGACTAAAAAAATAGAAAGTGTAAATAAATGAAATAAAAAATGAAAATAGGAATATTACTACTGACCCCACAGAACTAAGAGAGTTCAAAAGAGGATACTATGAACAACTTTATCCCAAAACCTAGACAATGTAGATGAAATGGAAAAATTCCTAGGAATGTACAAACTACACAGACCCTAGAAAAAAGAAAACCTCAACAAAACAATCACAAGTAAAGAGATTGAAACGGTTATCAAACAGTTCCCCAAAATGAAAAACCCAGGACCAGAAGGTTTCACAGGTAAGTTCTACCAAGCATTCAAAGAAGATTTAATACCAATCCAACTCAAGCTCTTCCAAAAAAAATGAACAAGAAGGAACACTACCAAACTCATTCTATGAAGCCAATATCACCAAAGCCAGATAAAGATATTATGAAAAAAGAAAATTACAGACCCATTTCTGTAATGAATACAGATGCAAAAATCCTCAATAAAATACTTACTAATCGAAATCAACAATACTTTAAAAGAATTGTTCATAATGATCAAGCAGGTTTTATACTAAGCATGTAAGGGTGGTCCAACACAAGAAAAAAATCAGCATAATACACCACATTAATAAATCAAAGAAGAAAAATTACATGATCTTATCAATTGATGCAGAAATGACATTTGTTAAAATAAAGCATCTCTTTTTGATAAAAATACTAGAAAAAATAAGAATTGAAGGAAACTTTCTGAACATGATAAAGGCCATATATGAAAAACCCACAGTTAACATTTTATTCAATGGTGAAAGACTGAAAGACTGAATTGAAGGCTTTCTCACTGAGATCAGGGAAAAGACAAAGATGCCCATTGTTACCACTTTTGTTCAATATAGTGCTAGATGTTCTAACTAGATCAATCAGGCAAAAAAAGAAATAAAAGGCATCCAAGTCAGAAAGGAAGAAGTAAAACTTTCACTATTCGCATATGATATGATCCTATATCTAGAAAGTCCTGAAATATCTAAAACAAAGATGCTAGATCTAATAAACGATTTCAGTAGAGTATCAGGATACAAGATCAATACGCAAAAATCAGCGGTGTTTCTACAGAATTGTAATGCACAATCTGAGGGAGAATTTGTAAATTCCATTTACAATAGCAAATAAAAAATTCAAATATTTAGGAATAAACTTAACCAAGGATGTAAAGCACTTGTATTCAGAAAACTATAGTGCATTGCTAAAAGAAATTTAAAAAGACCTAAATAATTGGAAGAACTTTCCATGCTCATGGACTGGAAGAGTAAATATCATTAAGATGTCAATTCTACCCAAATTGATATATGGATTCAATACAATCCCAATAAAATTACACCAGCATTTCTTAAACAAATGAAAAACATAATCATCAAATTTATCTGGAAGGGTAAGAGGACCCAAATAGCCAGAAACATCTTAAAAAGGAAAAGTGAAGTTGGAGGATTCTCACTTCCAGATTTTATATCATTTTACCCAGCTACAGTGGTAAAAACAGCAAGGTATTGGTGTAAACCTATACTCATAGACCAATGGGACTGAATTTATGGTTCATAAACAGATCCTCACACCTATGGCCAAGTGATCTTTAACAACACTGTCAAACCCACCCAGCTGGGGCAGAACAGTCTATTCAACAAATAGTGCTGGGAGAACTGGATATCCATAGCCAAAAGAAACAGAAAAGACCCTATTGCACACCTTATACAAAAGTTAACTCAAAATGGATCAAAGACCTAAATATAAAAGCAAGTACCATAAAGCTCCTGGAAGAAAATGTATGAAATCATCTTCAAGACCTGGTGGAGGCTGTAGATTCTTAAACCTTACACTGAAAGCACAAGTAATGAAAGAAGACATGGATAAATGGGCCTTCCTCAAACTTAAACACTTCTGTGATTCAATGGGCTTCATCAATAAGGTGAAAAGGCAGCACACTCAATGGGAGAAAATATTTGGAAACCACATATCTGATAAGGGTTTGATTTCCATTCTACATAAAGAGATCATATAACTCAACAATAAAAGAGCAAGCAATCCAATTTAAAAATTGGCAAAAGACTTAGACACTTCTCCAAAAAGGAAATACAAATGACCAAAAGCACATGAAAATAGTTCCATATCACTAGCTTTTAGAGAAATAATAATCAAAACAACAATGAGATATCATCTAACACCACATAGAATGGCCATTATTAAAAAAAAAAGACAAGTGCTGGAGAGGATGTGGTGAAAAAGAACACTCCTCCACTGTTGGTGGGATTGTAAAATGGTGCAGCCTCTGTGGAAGACAGTTTGGCAGTTCCTCAGGAATGTAATACAATTGATCCAGCAATTCCTCTACTAGAAATATATTCAGAACTAAAAACTATGACACAGACATCTGCACACCGATGTTCATAGCAGCATTATTCACAATTGCCAAAAGATGGAAACAACTCAGGTGTCCATCAACCAAGAATGGATAAACAAAATGTGATACATACATATGGTAGAATACTATGCTGCAGTAAGAAGAAATGAAATTGGGACAGATATGATAACATGGATGAAACTTGAAGACATTATACTAAGAGAACAAAGCCAGACACAAAAGGACAAACATTGCATGGTCTCATTAATATAAACTAAATAGGAAGAATAAACACATGGAGATAAAATCTAGACTATAGGTTATTAGGAGACAAGAGGAGGGTTGAGAAGAACTACTGGTGCTTAAATGTATGTAGAAGTTTTTAATTAACTTGGTTGTAAAAGTGTGGAAATAGATAGAGTTAATGGTAATACATTATCGTGAGTAGCAGCTGGTTTATAAATGAGATTGTGGCTGAAAAGGGTAGACTGGGGAAGTAAATGTCAATTGAAAGAAAGACAAAGAATAATCTAAGGACTGAATAACACAGTGAACCCTGAGATGGATGAGAGTTGTGGTTGAGAGTCAAATGCAAGAGTGTCCTTCTGTGAGCTAGAGCAGATGTACATCACTATTGCAGGGTGGTGGGAATGTGAAGCATAGGAAAACTGGAATCGGTGTGACCTATAGACTGCGGTGAACAGCAATACTATAATATTCGTGCATCCAAGCCAAAGATGTACTATGTTGATAATGGAGGTGTATGGAAATAGTGTGCCAAAAGTTCATTATGAACCATCATTGGTAGTAATAGTTTGATGATATTATCTCATAATCTGTAACAAATGCTCCACCATAGTATGGTGTGTTGGTGAAGGGGTGTTCTATGGGAATTCCACAAATGTGCCTGATTGTTTTGTAAGTTCACAACTTCTGTAATAAAAATATATTTTTAAAAATAGGCTGGGTTGAGGGAAAATACACCAAATGTAAGATAGGGACTATAGTTAGTAGTAAAATTTTGACAATGCTCTTGCACAGTTTCTATCAAATGTTTCATAAAAATGCAAAGCATTGGTAAAGTGGTGATGTATGAGATCACTGTATGATGTTACACATATTTATTTTGTAAGTTCACAATCTTTACTAAACACTTATTGTTTATGCCTGTTCTTGCATGAATTACATACTTCAATAAAAATATATTTTAAAAAATTAAAGACATCCCATAGATGAGGAGAAAATATTTACAACTTATACCTGTCAAAGGACTTTTGTTGAGAATAGACAAAAAATTCCTATAATCAATAACTCACAAAAAGTCATAAAAATAGACAACAGGTTTGAACAGACAGCACAGAAGATGTAAATGATTATGATTCCCAACAAAAGTTGCTCAAATTTATTAGTTGTGAGGGAAATGTAAATTTAAATCACATGTGAGATGACTTCATGCCTGCTGTATAAAATAAAATTGAAAAATATTCTGACAACACCAAGATTTAGAAAGCGTATGGAGTAAATAGATACCTTATACCCTTTTGGTGGGAATGTAAAATGGTACAATGACTTTGGAATCTGTGTGTATTTTATTAAGTTATTGATACACTTGCCCTTAATTGTGGAAATCTGATTTTACCTAATCACAATTTTATGAGGAAGAAATGTCCCTAAATCTTGTACAATGAAATCTAACATTAACCATCTTAGATTCTGAAGAATAAAGAATATGAAGAAAAGAAAGTTTTCAAGGAAAATGAGCCACCCCAAAAAATATTGATCCAGTCACTGATTTCAATTAAAAGTGAGTTTCTATTAATTATTGCAAGTTTACTGTAAAATGATGCAAAAACATTCTAAAAACTACCAATGTTGAAAAAATATTGTTTTCATGACATTATGGCAAGTTATATATGTTTTATAAAAAAGAAAGTATTTATTTTGATTATGTTTAGAGTACATCATTGTATCCCCAAAATTCATTCTACACTGCACATACCCTGCTTTGTATTGATTTTTAATACAGTTATCCCTTCCACATTGTGACTTTCCCCATCACAGTTTCAATATACAGTGGGTTGGCATAGGAAAGTAAATAGGACTTTTTGAGAATTTTGTGAAAGCCACAGGCAAAATGTAAAGGCCAGCAGAAAAAATCCAGTAACTCAAAGATGCATAAAATATATGCATATTATCATATAATATCAAAATATTTCATCTTTTAGGATCATAAATATACACCATTTCTTAAAATAAATTAAAAAATAAATTTTACAAAAGGAATGTAAAAGACAGCTGGTGACACACAAAGGCTAATAATGTAGAGATATTTTTAAAAGCTTAGTAACTTATAAATGCAAAAAATATATGTAATGCTACTTATAATGTCAATTGTACAGTATGTATTTTACTGTTAATAACATGAACAATTACATAATTTGTTTCTTAAAATCAAATTTTTAGTAAAAGAACTGTGATTCTATGCACTGGTTTGGGGATGCTAAAGGTGTTTACAGTATTCATGTGACATCTCATTGTGATATCTCAGTGATATTTGCATCTCAAACTTCTCAGATCTTCTCATATCTTGTGTCTTTTAAATGCCATAAACACTATTAAAATCATGGGTCCCAAGCATAGAGTTCTTAGTGGTTTGGAAAGTGCTCCCAAGAAACAAAGAAATGTGAGGAACTTGAAGGAAAAAGTAGAATTGCTACATATGCTTCATTCAGGCAAAATTGCTGCTCTACTGGCAACCATTGCAGCATTAATGAGTCAACTGTAAGGCATATTAAGAAAAAAGAGAAGGAAACCTATGAAGCTGTTGTTGCACCTACAACAACTGGAAAGTACCTATATGAACCATGAGATCTGCATCTATGTCCTGTAGAAAATGCAAAATTCTTTTGGGTGCAGGATTGCTATTTATTTTTTAAAAGTTATTCCAGCATATTCTGGCATCACATGAGAAAACACTAAATCCTTATTTGTTTCCCTAAAGGAAAATGAAGGTGAAGGGTCCACCCCTACAGATTCTTATTACAACCGAGGATGGTTTGAACATTAAAAAAAACTCAGCCTACACAATGTAAAGGTAATGGGACAGGTGGCACCTGCCAATTGAGAGGCTGGTACTGAGTTTTCTGAAATCCTGAAGAAAGTGATTGAAAAGAAAGGCTACAAACTAGAAGAGATATTCAATGCTGATGAAATTTCCCTATATTTGGAAAAAACCAAATGCCTCAGAGGACTTAAATTGGCCTAGAAGAACATTGAGACCCAGGTTTTAAAGCCAATGAGGACCAGTTGTGGAGTTCAAAAGGGGGCTGGCTCGATAGCCCAGTGGATTGGGCACCGGCATACCACATGGGAGGCCCCAGGTTCGGTTCCCGGGGACCTCTCCTAGCGGGCAGACCGCCTTGAGAATGGCAAGCCACCATGGGTGGGCCAGAGCCGCCATGGGCAGGGCAAAAAGCTGCCACGGACAGGGCAAAAGCCACCACGGGCAGGACAGGTCGCCCGCGAATGGAGTGCAGCCAGCCACCCGCGAACTGAAAGCCAGCCGTGAATGGAAGCAGAAGCCACCCACAAGCGGGGAAAGCCACGCCTGCGCAGTGACCAGTCTCAGTGCATCACCGCAGTGAGGGGGAAGGGGAGATATGTAATAAAATAAAATAAATCTTAAAAAAAATTTTTGTTTAATGTCTTTTGCTAACATGCAGTGTGGTCGGTGTTATTCTCAAATTTGCTTCATTTAAAAATTTTCCATATTTATTTCATATTTTATTTCTTTTTCATACAGTATTTTTCATACAGTGAATTACATATATAACTTATAGATAGCCCATGACCAAAAATTTAATCCTAATTTTAAAATAAGGTACTGTACACACCCCATGAAAGAAAAAGAAAATATTCAGAATTCTCTGGTAAAAAGAGACGGCCAAAAAAATTTACATTGATTTTCCAGATCATGTGGGTCCTGTACCTCTAATAAATATAATGTGTATGGGATAACTGTATTTGCTTATGGAGTAAAACTGTGTTCTTGGTGTACTTTGACCACATGGTAGATATGGTAGACTGGAATCAATTTTCTATACAGGCAGGAATGTTCCAAAAATTGGGAGGAAGAAGAAGGGTCACACAATCTAGCAAAATTTCTCAAATTCAGCAAAATGGAGATGCCCTAATTATTCTCCATTTTAAGACTATTCTAAGACAAATTATTCTCCCTTGTAAATCTGTCATTCTTTGGACATGATTTGGAAGCAGTGTAATTTTATCTTCAAGAAAGCTCTGAAATGGGATAAAAATGCATTGAATTATTTCCAATGTCAAACTCTACCTAAAGCTGAAAATATTTTTTTATTCTATTTCTTAACCTAGATTATGTCAAACTATTTTAAATACTGTTTATTAGAGACTCGGCAATGAAAGTAAATACTTCAAAATTAAAAAATACAAACAACAGAAATTTATCTATTTGGATTGAATTATCTTCCTATCCAATTCTTAAGGTAACATTAAAGTCCAAATACTAAAATTTCTTACACTTTAAAAATGATGGAATTTAAATCAAATCATTTAAAAATACCATAAAATAATTCTCACTCTGCTGAGGATAATTGGAAAAAGGAATCATTTATTTCTGTCTTTAAAATGATACAATTATTTGGCCTACTTCTTAGGTGTTTATATGACAATCAGACCCAAAGAGGTATAGTAAAGACTGTGGTAGATAAACTAGAGTATAAATTACTTCTCAGGTCCCAGACTAACCTCGTAGAGGTGAGTGCATGAACCAGCATGAAAATCTTTGAATATTGAACCAATGTCAAAACTCCACTCAAGAAGCAATGCAGATCTTGTGGTCTTAAAATAATTTTGTTAAATATCTGTTATTTTTTTAAAAAATAAACATTTTCCATAGAATTTTAACTGCATTTAGTGTCTCAGTAATTAATAGTAAAAATGCATAAGATACTATCCAATAACTTGATATCTTAAACATTACATATGTCTAGATAATGTCTACATAATGCTTAGAAAAGGATAATGTTAACAATATTTAAGGAAGTGAAAAATGAATAGATGACAACATTAAGAATACCAAATTAATTAAATATCAGATAGAGACTTTATAAAGTTATTATAACATTTCTTAATAATGTAAAAGAAACATCACAAAAATAAATGTAAATAAAAGTTTAAAGCTTGAAAATAGAAGTAATGAAAAAAATGGAAATTTTAGAACAGAAAAATAATTGTTATTAAGTATTCAGTGAATAGTCCTAACCTAAGAGAAGATTGTTGATGACAGTGGAAAGGATCAGCAAACTTTTATGTAAATTATTAGAAACTGTCAAATTTGATGAACAAAGAGAAAAATAATTTAAAAAATCTAGAAACTCATAGACGTGTGAGACAACATCAAAAGATCTGACATATATATTATTAGGGTCTCAAAAGGACAAGAGAAATATATTGGTACAGAAACAAAAAAAATTTGAAGAAATAATGGCTGAAAACATCCCAAATTTGGTGGAAGATATAAATGATCAAATTCAAGAAGCTCATTAAACTCAGGAAAATTAAAAATGACTGCCAAGAGTTTTTTTAATAAAGCTGCTGAAAACCAAAAAAAAAATTTTAAATACTTGAATGTAGCCAGAGAAAATGACACATTAGGTAGACAGAAAAAAATATTCATATGTCTGTAGAAAAAGAAGATATGGAGCATAATCTTTTGGGGGAAGCTGTCAATGCCATATTCAATTCCCAGAGAATATCTCACAGAGGACATTTTTTGATGTGGAAAAATGATGAGACTCTGGGCCATTAGACCTTATCTAAAAGATATGCCAAGGAAGTTCTTCAGGCTGGGGTAAAAGAGATGAGACATAAAATTCAATGTCCAAGAATGAAGGAAGATCAACAGAAATGAAAAAAAAGGTAAATATGTTAGACTAATTTTCTTCTCTTAACTTCTTTAAAATATATATGACTTGTGAAAGCAAAAAATATAACATGTTATGGTGGACTTTTCAATATATGGTAGAAGTAACACAAATGACAAATATAACAAAGTGGAGAAAGCAACATGATCTATATGGATTCTACATTTTATTTGAAGTGGTAAATTATTAACTCTAAAATATTAGATATGTGCATTTTAATCACTAAAAAAACCCTAACAAGGTCAATCAAAATGGAATGCTAAGGGGCCAGCTGGATAGCCCAGTAGATAGGGTGCTGCCATACCACATGGGAGGCCCTGGGTTCAGTTCCCAGAGACCTCTCCTAGCGGGCAGACCGCCTTGAGAATGGCAAGCCGCCATGGGTGGGCCAGAGCCGCCGTGGGCAGGGCAAAAAGATGCCACGGACAGGAAAAGCCACCACGGGCAGGGCAGGTTGCCCACGAATGGAGTGCAGACAGCCACCCATGAACTGAGAGCCAGCCATGAATGGAAGCAGAAGCCGCCCACAAGTGGGGAAAGCCACGCCTGTGCAGTGACTGGTCTCGGCGCATCGCCACAGTAGGGGGGAGGGGAGATATGTAATAAAATAAATAAATCTTTAAAAAAAAAAGGAATGCTGAAGGGCCAGGTCGAAAGCTCAGTTGATAAAAGTGCAGGTATACCACAT
>PVKH010039642.1:0-11164 GCA_004027955.1 Chaetophractus vellerosus | reverse complement strand
AAACATTTCTATAAATAACTTTTTAACCACACAAAATTAACCAAGCAAATGTTAGAGAATTTCTTTTAGTTTGACAGCACATCCCATGCAACTCCCAACATAAATAAATGTAACTACATTTTTCTGTTTTTTAAAATTTATTCAAGAATCTCACTCATATGTAAACAGGCATAAACAATAAATATAGAGTAGTAATTGTGAATTTCTAAAAAAAAATGCATAACATCTTGCATGGCTCTCATACCTCATCCTACCACTGATACCTTACATTGTTGTGAAACATTTTTAACTAATGTTTAAAGAGCATCCCCTAAATATTACTACTAACCAAAGTATCTTACATTTGGTGTATTTCCCCCCAAACCACTGTATTATTATTATTTATATCATTCATACATGAACATACACAAAAAATAAGTTTGTAGTATAAGTTGTGAAATTACAAAGCAAACATGCATAACATCCTACAGAGGTCCCATACATCAACCCACCACTAACACCTTGTATTGTTGTGAGGCATTTCTTACAAATTATGAAAGAATATTGTCAAAATCTTACTACAAACTATAGTCCACATATTACCTTTGGTGTATTTTCCCCCCAACTCACCTTATTATTATTGTAAAAATATTTTTATTACAGAAGTTGTGAACTTACAACACAACCATGCACATGTGCAGAATTCCAATCAAAACCCCTCTATCAACACACCACACCGTAGTGGAATAATTGTTACAGATTATGAGATATATCAGACTATTACCACAAACCTTTGTCCTCATCATACATTTGGTTCACTTTTTCCATATTCCCCCAGTATCAACACAGTACATCTTAGGCATATATGCATGAATATTACAGTAATGCTGTTAACCACAGTCCATAGGCCACTCCAGGTGTATTTTTCCCATGTTGGAATAGTAATGTACATCTTCTCTAGCTCACCAAGGATTTTCTTGTTTTTATACCATCAACCAAAATTCTATCCATCTCTGGGTTTACTGTGTTATTCAATCCCTAGATGATTCTCTAGCTTTCTTTCAATTGACATTTATAGCCCTAGACTAACTTTTCCTGCCACAATCCTATTCATAAACCAGTTGTTACTCACTATAATGTGTTACCATCAACTCCATACATTTTCACACTTTTACAGTAAAATTAAGTAAAATTTCTACATACATTAAGCATCCGTAGTTCATCTCAGTCCTCCTCTTATCTCCTTTAAGAATCCACCAACTACCACCAGGTCTTGATGATGTTTGTTTACATTTTCTTCTAGAAGGTATACGGTTCTTGCTTTATTAAATTTTATGTTATTTATTTATTACCCCTCTTGCTGTTTTTGTGTTTGCTGGCTGCTCTCTGTGTCCATTCACTGTGTGCTTTCTGTGACTGCTTGTCTTCTCTTCTCATCTTCTCTTTAGGAGGCACTGGGAACCAATCCTGGGACCTCTGATGTGGGAGAGAGGCACTCAATCACTTGAGCCACCTCAGCTACCTGTTTTTTTGTGTCTCATTGTCTCTCCTCTTTGTCTCTTTTTTGTTGCTACAGCTCTCCAATTGGGCCAGCTCACCATGTGGGTCAGCTCACTGCACAGACCAACTCACCTTCACCAGGAAGCCCCAGAAATGAACCTGTGACCTCCCACATGGTAGACTGGAGCCCAATTGATTGAACAACCTCTGCTTCCCAGTTCTTGCTTTTATATATAGGTTTTTGATCCATTTTGAGTTAAATTTTGTATAAGGTGTTAGATAGGGGTAATCTTTCTTTCTTTGGGCTTTGGATATCTAGTTCTCTCAGCACCATTTCTTGAATGGAGTATTCCGCCTGAGGTGCGTGGGGTTTAGAGGCTTGTCAAAAATCACTTAACCATAGATGTGGGGTGTATTTCTGAACCATCACTATTCTCCATTGGTCTATGTGTGTATCTTTGTGCCAGTACCATGCTGTTTTTACCACTGTAGTTAGGTAATATGACTCAAAGTTTGGAAGTGAGAGACCTCCAACTTTACCTTTCCATTTTATGATGTTTCTGGCTATTTGGGTCCACTTACCCTTCCAAATAAATGTGCTAATTGTGTTTCTCATTTATATAAAAAATTCTGGTAGAATTTTTTATCAGGATTGCATTGAATCTGTATATCAATTTGGTAGAATTGATAACTTAATGATATTTACTCTTTCAATCCATGAGCATGGAAATTTATTCAAATTATTTAGGTCTTTTTAAATTTCTTTTAACAATACATTGTAGTTTTCTGAAAATAAGTGCTTTCCATCCTTGGTTAAGTTTATTCCAAAATATTTGATCCTTTTAGTTGCTATTGTAAATGGAATTTTTTTCCTGACTTCTTCCTCAGATTTTACGTTACTAATGTATTTTAAAGTCTATTTCATCTGATATAAATATAGCTAATCCAGCTTATTCTTTTGATTACTACATTCATGGAATATCTTTTTCCATCCTTTCACTTTCAATGTATTGGCATCTTTGAGTTTAAGGTGAGTCTCTTGCAGACAACATATAGATTCCTAATATTTTCTTATCCATTCTGCCAGTCTGTGTTTTTGTTAGGGGAGCTAATCCATTAACATTCAATGTTATTTCTATAAAGGCAGTTCTTATTTCTCCCATTTTGACATTTGTGTTTTACCTGTCATATTTTCACCATGCTTTTGGGACTCTTTTATACTTATATAAGGTTCACTTCTAGACTCTCTTCCAAGCCTCTCTCACTGACTTTTCTTTTCAGACTGTAGCACACCCATTAGTATTGCCTGCAATGCTTGTCACTTTGTTATAAACTCTCTGTTTATTTGTGAATATCCTAAACATACCTTCATTTTTGAAAGACAATCTTGCCAGATCTAAGACTCTTGGCTGGAATTTTTTCTCTTGCAGTATCTTAAATATATCATACAACTGTTTTCTTGTCTCCATGGTTTCTGATGAGAAATCAGCACTTAATCTTATCAGGTACCCCTTATATGCTATGTGATGCTTTTCTTTTGCTGTTCTCAGACATCTCTCTTTGTCTTTGTAATTTGACATTCTGATTAGTATGTGTCTTGGAGTTGGTCTATTTGGATTTATTCAGATGGGAGTATGTTGTGCTTCTTGGACACAGTTTATCTATGTCCTTCAATAGGGTTGGGAAATTTTCTACAATTATTTCTTCAAGTATTCCTTCTGCCAGTTTTCCATTCTCTTCCCCTTCTTCAACACCCATTACACATGTTTGCATGTCTCTTGCTGTCGTTTAGTTCCCTCAGTCCTTGTTCAATTTTTTTCCATTCTTTTCTTCATCTGTACTTTTTTATATCTGCTTTCAGAGGCCATTTCTTCAAGCTCACCAATTCTTTCTTCTGCCTCCTTAAATCTGCTGTTATATGAATTCAGTGTATTTTTTTCTCAGTGAATTTTTAATCTCATTTTTTGTGGCTTTCATTCCATATGATCTGCTAATTTTTAAGTATGCTTTCAAATTCTTGTTTGTGCTCATCAAATGTCTTCTTAATATCCATAATCTTTTCAGCCATCTCATTGAATTTATTAAGGCTCTTTGTTTGAGCATCTATGATTAGTTGTCTCAACTACTTTATATCATCTGAAGGCTTATCTTGTTCCTTTATCTGGGCCTGTTAAAGAAATTTCTTGTTTTTTGGTATGGTGTGTAATTTTTTGTTAGTGTCTTGGCATCTGGCTTACTAGATACATTTATTCTAGGTGCAGTTTTTCTCTTTAGTTTAGGGCTTTCTTGCTCTTTTTCCCTTGCTTGCTGAGTAGTAGGAGCAGAGGATGTAGATGGTGTTGTAAGCTGTGGTGGCTAAAGCTTCCTGCATTGCCCTAGGGATGGTTGTAGCTTCTTCCAACTTTCTCCTTTTCCAGGAGGAGGGATAGAGCGACAGCTATGTGTAATAATCAAAATCATTCAGGTCTTGGTTGTTGTTGCCCAGAGAGATTGATGAAGTTTCATGCCCCTTTCCTTTCTGCCTGGAGTGGGCATGGAGCTGCAGGTATGGGCAGCAATCTATGTTGTGCACATCCAAAATGACTGCCGGTGACCCAGGAGACTTTAGGCTATTCAGTCTGTGCCAGCTGAATGTATCTGCAGTTATGCTGAGAGGCTGGTGCAGGTCCTGCCAGCTTCCTCTCTGTCAGAGGTGGTGCTGAAGCCCAATATAGTACTGCAATCTGATCTGGGGTGAAAGAAACTTGTCGCTACCATCACTGTGATTTTCCATCAGCCTGTGTTCTGCTCATGCTGGAGGCAGATATCAAAATGGCCACTACCAGCTTCTTTCAACTTGTATAGGTTCAGACTTTAGTTATTCTTAAGATTATACTTTAGCCAGCCAAATGAACTAATCAATAGCTGAAGTTGGTGCCTACTAATTTCTTCCTCCCCTGTTTTAGGGAAATGGAGTTTCCAACTCCAGCCACAGAATACCTTCTGCAGCAGCTTGCACCACCACAATAAGATGACCTCTGGCCTCCATGGTGTGGTCTATAGTTTACCAGAGAGGCTGTCACAGGTCCCCCCAGTTTCCTTTTTGCTGTGCCACAAAGTAGGGCTGGGCTTAGGCTAGAGCTTTAATCAGATCTTGATGGAAAGAAGCTGCTCCCTATAAGCACTGTGATTTTCAATCCATCCAGCTTCCCCTCATGCCAGAGGCAGAGCTTAAATGGAGACTACCAGCCTCTTTCTGATTTGGACAGGTTCAAATTTTAGCTGTTCTTAGGATTATACTTTACCTGGCCGAATTTACTAATCAGTAGATGATGTTGGTACCCAACTGTCTCTTCCTCCACCATTTATGGAAAGTGAAACTTCCAGTTACACCCATGGAATAGTTCCTGAGGCAGCTTGTTCTGTCAGTGGAGGATGGCACTGGCCTCCTCAGCATTCAGTGCTCTGCTTACAAATCTTCTCTGCTGATGGGCAGAGCCTTCTATTCTTTCAAGGATGTTGCAGGACGCTGTTCTGGTCTCCTGGAAGTCCCAAACAGGTGCTTTAGATAGCTTTGTGTGATTACTAAGAGCCTTGTAGCAGGAGCTAACACTAGGAGCTCCTTACTCTGCTGTCATCTTGTTCTTTGTCCCCTTTCAAAAAATTTCATTATTGGCTTTTCCATTTCTTCCAAAAAGGCTGGTGGAATTTTTATTGGGATTGTGCTGACCCTGTAATTCAGTTTGCAGAAAACTGACATCTTAATGATATTTAGTCTTCCAATCCATTTCTTTGTTTTTTAGCAATATTTTTTAATTTTAAATCTTCTTTGTTTTTTAGCAATATATTTTTTAATTTTATGCATGAAGGTCCCTTATGTCCTTGGTTAAGTTTATTCCTAAATATTTGATTCCTTTAGTCACTATTTTAAATGGAGTTCATTTTTCTGATTTCCCCCTCAGATAGCTCATCAGCACATTATAGAAATGCTAGTGATTATTACAATTATTCTTGTAGCCCATCACTTTGCTGAACATGTCTATTAGTTCAAGTGGTTTTGTCATGTAGTTTTCATGAGCAGATAGAAAAAGTTTTATTTTTTCCTTTCCTATTTAGGTTCCATTTATTTCTTTATCTAGTCTAATAAGCTCTACCTAGAACTTCTAGCACAACACTGAATAACAGTCATAACAGTGGCATCCTTGTCTTCTTCCTGATCTCAGCAGGAAAGCTTTTAGTCTTCCATCTTTGAGTACAATACTAGCTGTAGGTTTTGCATATGTGCAGTTTACAATATTGAGAAAGTTTCCTTCTCTACCATTCTTTTGAATTTTCTATATCAAGAAAGGATGCTGTAGTTTTGTCAAATACCTTTTCTGTGTCAATAGAGAGGATCACGTGATTTTTCTTCTCCACCTTATTAATGTGGCTCATTACACCAATTGAATGTCATATTTGTTGCTGTGTCCACATCTTTGCCCACTGATTTGGCACTGTCTACATATGTACCTCTTGTTGAAGTGGTTTTGGGAGGTGTTTTTAGGCCACCAACAATAAAAAGCACCTTTCCCTCAAATGAAAATGATGACATCCATTCCTTTACTGAGTCAACAGCTATTTAGTGAGCCTGAATATGTGTAAGGAAATGTGCCAATTGTTACAGGTATGTCCCTCGAGAAAGACAAAATCTCTTTTGTAGGAATTTACATTCTACTTGGTTAGATAGACAAATCTCTCTCTTTCTCTCTCTCTCTCTCTCTCTCTCTCTCTCTCTCTCTCTCTCTCTCTCTCTCTCCCTCATATCTGTATATATATAACAAGATTATATAATATTTTAGATTGTGGTAAGTGTAAAGGAAAAAATAAGCAAAACTGAGAGACAGGATGGAAAATGTGTGATTAAATCTCAACTAAGAAAAGTCTCATGAGTAGATGATATTGGAGTAAAGATCTGGGGAAAGGAGGAACTAAGCTAGGGAGGATATTATAGAGACTGAATCAAAGGCAGAAGGAACTTATCATTGTTAGGGCCTCAGACAGCAGATCATCCAGTATGCTTAAAAAAGTGTTGGGAATTAAGTTGTAACCAAAAAAAAATCTGTTCAAGTCCTAACACACACCTTTTGACTGTGAATTTCTTTATAAGTAAGGACTTTGAAGATGTAGTCAGTTAAGGTAAAGCCAAATCAGATCAGGCTGGGTCCTAATCTAATAAGACTGGTGTCCTTATAAGAAGGAAATTTGGACACACAGAGACACAGGGGAAAAGGCTTTAAGAAGAGTGGACTGAGGTTGGAGTTATGCAGCCACAAACTAAGAAGAGCCAAGTAGCTAGTAACTGTGGGAATTTAGGAAGAGGCAAGGAAGGAAAATCTAAAGCCATCATGAGAGCATGGTTCTGCTGGTGGTTAATTTTCAGAAATTTAACCTGTAAAACTGTGAAACCATAATTTTCTGTAGTTTTAAGCTACCCAGTTTGTGATCATTTTGAATGGCATCTCCAGGAAACTAATATGAACAGCAAGATGACCAGAAGTGTTACAGCAGGTTGGAAGTTGGAGAGGTATAGGGATGCCTTCAATGAGACCAAATCATGGAAGTCCTATTTTTCATGATAAATAAATAAGATTTTTCTCTGAATGTGATTAAAAGTTCTGTTCTGAGTAAATGTGCAGAATTTCAGTATCTGTATGGACACCGTGCTCAGAGATTATTGGTTGGGGAATAGGAAACCAGGAAACTAGTGAGGAGGCTATTTTAATAGTGCATTCAGGATTTATGGTGGCTTGGGCTACAGTGGTTTGTTTTTGGATGTTTTGTAGAACTCCAAAGGCATAAAATTCTAATTATTCAGAAGTGAGGTATGAAAAGGAGCAGTCATAAATGATTGATCTATGCACCTCAAAAACTGAATTGCCATATATAAGACTGGGAAGATTGTGGGAAGAAGGTTTTTTGTTTGTTTGTTCATTTGTTTTGAGGGAAGTGTGGTAAATGAATTGCAATAGGAGATGTAGGAGAAACTGATTGTTCCTTCCTTATTTGTTTAGGCTATTGGTGAGCATTTGGGGGCCACCAACATGTTTCTGTATAGAAAGATGGCAAATAACTGAATAGGAAAGACTTGGTGGCAGCCATGATGCCTATCAGCCAATCAGTAAGGACACTATAATTGAAAAGTTAACTAAGAATGAGTTACAAGTTCTGGACAGAAAATTCATTTTAGTTAGCATATGGGTCTGTTAATATGGCTCACAAAATCAAAAGCCAAGACAAATCCCAGCTTATAGGACTATATTAGTTAAACATAAAACAAATGTAATGAGGGGAAGCCCTATACATGATCCAGTCTTTCTGACCTAGGTTTTCCATATTATAACAATTTGTTTTAAGATTTTTTATTTGTTGCTCAATATGTGACCTGATTTTCTAATGAATATACAATAGATTCACCTTTAGGATGAATATATGTTCCCTTAAAAGAGATGGGTTCAGTCTGTTCAAACAGCAGATATACTTGCAGCCTGGAATAACAACTCATTATTCTCTAACTATATATGACCATTAAAATCTCCATAGAATTATGGACAAATGTCACCATTCATTGAGCGTTAATAGCAAGGACAGCCTCCAATTGGTTCATTGCTGGGACCAACACTTATGGGGAAGAATAAAACAAATAACCCCATGTGTAAATATGCATATGCTTATTGAAAAGACAGCAGTCCTTTTGCATTAAAGAATTCCCAGTTGGATGCACTCAAATGGAAGACTGAAATAACTCGACAGGACTTTATGACAGGCTTACTAAAACTCTTGCAATGTGAGACCCTGTGTCCTACAAATTAAGAGTGAAGCAACTATGACATCAAATCAGCTTTGTTCTGTTGCATCACTAATCTAAAAAATTCCCTGGGTAACAGAAATAAAAGAAATAATTATATATTCCATGATTATAGGATGACTTACCTGCAGTGCACAACTACCCTGGAATTGAGGTGGCAGAGTATGGCCAAAGAGCCACAGTAGCCACTGATTTTATGGCCTCTTTTCAATTAGAGTAAATTATATTATTTTTTGTCATTGATTCTTCCCTCTCTCCCTGACAGCAAGTTTTTTTTCAAATAAAAGGAAAGTCTTTTTATTTCCCTCTGTCAAAAGGAAATTTTCTAGTCTTATTGCATCAATGATTACTGTCAGTCTAGTTTTAACACAATAAATAAGTTGCCAAATTATTTACACAAGTAGCAGTTATCCAAACCTAACAAATTTAGCCACACCTCTGCTGTTTCTTGAATTTTAAAGGAAGACCTGTTTTAACCTGGACTAGCCATTCATATTTCTGCTAAAGTCTGAGTACATCCCATGATACATCACTCAGATTATAACTGTCAAGTAATTTCACCAGGATCTTAAGACAACTGTGACTTTGAGGAAAGAGAGAGAGAGAGGAATATATTCCTCATTTTTTCTATGACAGCCAACTATGGTAAATTCAAGAAAAATAATGCCAACATCAATTTATTATCATATCTAGATTTAGATAGTCTCATCTACAGTAGACCAGGGAAGCCATGCCATCCATCAATCTCATTCAGCTTAAATATATCATGAGTTCAGACCAAATTCCCCAAAATATCTCAGCATGGAAATAGAGAGAATTCCCACAATTTTACTTGTATTTCAAGTACTTTTTTCCTGTTAATAAGTAGAAATTAGAATTACCATGATTTCATGAAATTTATCATTCTACAAAAACATCTTCAACAAAAAGACTGTGGTTTAGGATGATTGAGAAAATCTAAAATTTATTTTTTTAAGTTTTTCAGTTTCTTCCAGTCTTGTCCAAAAAAGCATAATTTGTGTAAGACTTCATGAGAAGCACACTATTTCTAACAAGACAGAACATTTTTGTTTATCTAAAAGCAATTTTATTGAGATATATTCATATACCATACAATCCATCTAAAGTGTAGATTCAATAGCTTTTCATATCACAAAATTGTGCATTCATCAGCATAATAAATTTTAGAGAATTTTCATTAATCAAAATTAAAACTCCTATCTCTTAGTAGCCATCTTTCAAACCCACTATCCTCTCCCTGCATTACAGAACCTATAACCTAATTCCAGCAAGACAGAATTTGTGTTACAAAGTGGTTCCTCTAATACAAATATAACACTAATATCAGTCTGTTTGGTGAAGACAATTAGTTCAATTTAGTGAAGAAATGATAAATAAAAATTTAATTTTCAGGTATCTAAAATGAAAAATGGTTTTAGGTTTAAATTCTACTTAATTTTATGTATTTTGTTTTCCATTGCCTTCCAGGGGTGGACACGGGACAAGGTGAAAGTCATCAAAATTTATAAAAGTGCACTAACTAAAATGTGGACCTTGATGTGGACCAATGACAATGTTGGGGAACCACATCTCACTATCTTTCAGTTATGTTGGTGCTGTCATCCACATACAAAAAGATTTTGGTAAGGAGGGGAATTCAGGAGGAGGTTGAATACAAGAGATTGTCTGGTAGTCTGTGTGTGACTCGGCTTTGACCTAAAATTTCTTTGAAAATTAAATGTAAAAAGGTGGGATGCTTGAGAGTGAGAAGAGAAAGATGCCACAAAACAGACTGGACATCAGATATAGCACCGACAAGACAAAATCAGGCAAAAATTTTTATATACATGTAGTTCTTATTATTTTTTCTTTTTTTCTTATTTTCTTTTTTTCTTTTTTTCTTTTTTTTCTTTTCACATAGTTTGAAAAGTCCAGTCCGCTGGAAATGTCTAGGTTTTATTTTTTTAATACTTTTTTTAAATTTTATTTTATTTTATTTTTTTTCTCCTATTTTTGGTCTTATAAGTTTTTTTTCTAACTGTTTTTTATGCTTTAAGTTCTCCCATGTTTTGACCCTTGCATTTAAATGATGTTGTTAGGGATGGTTCATAGTGGAGGAATGAACTGGTGAGTCAGAACACTCTATGTTGGGAATCTGTGAATCCTGTCATCCCGGGAGTGAGCCAGAGGGTGCTGTGGGCCCAGGGGTGGTGGGGAGGGACACAGTGGATCGAACATAGGCCATTTGATGGCCCATGGAAGTGTTTTCCATTGCCTTGTGGTGGTGGATATGGGACAAGATGACAGGTATCAAAAATTACAAAAGTGTATGATCTAAAATGGGGACCTCGATGTGGACCAATGACAATGTTGAGGAATTATGTTTCACTACCTGTATGTCAGTTATTTTGGGGATGTCATTCACATATAAAATGATTTCAGTATGGGGAGAAATGGAGGAGGGGGTTGAGTACATAAGAATGTCTTATATTTTGTCTGTGGCTCTGCTGTGCCCCAAAGCTTCTTTGAAAATTAAATGATCAAAGGAGGGCTGCCTGAGAGTGATAAGAGGAAAGTGTCATGAAATAGACTGGACACCAGATATTACACTGGCAAGGCACAATTTGAGAATTTGGGGAAAAAAAACAAAAACTTATACATATATATATATCATTATATGTCGTCGGTGCTTCTCGGTGATGACACTACTCACAGGGACCAGGGACTGGCTGCCGGCATTGTTTGGCAGTGACCCTGCTTGCTGTGGGGTTTTGGCTTGGCACCCCCGAGGGGCCTCCCAACTGTCTGGAGGTGAAGGGGTCTCCAAGTGGCCCTCCCAAACCAAATAGGAGATGAAGGGGA
>PVKH010039641.1:0-11163 GCA_004027955.1 Chaetophractus vellerosus | reverse complement strand
GAGATCCTCCTGAGACATGCATAAACTTAATCTCTGGAATGACCTCCTGACTTACTTTGAAATTTCTTAGCCATACAAACTCATTTGCATTTAATATTCCTCCCTTTTGGTCTAGGTCTTTCTCCAAATGCATCATTAGTTGGCACGTGGTATTAATCCCTCGGTGTCAGGGAGGCTCATCCCCGGGAGTCATATCCCACACCAGGGAGAAGGTAGTGAGTTTATATGCTGAGTTTGGCTTAGAGAGAGTCCACATTTGAGCAACAAGGAGGCTTTCAGGAGGTAACTCTTAGGCAATATGTAATACTTGTTTCACAAGAACAAGTTTCATAAGTACAAGCATCAATATCAAGGGCCTGGTGTATTGGTCTGTCCTCCTTTGCTAGGTAGGCACTGCCCATGTAGTCCAGATATTCTTGTTACTCCATGCGAGACTGTAGCAGGACTCCCATGATGGGAATTCAGTACTCCATTGGTTATTCTGTGGGTCTCCACCCACCGAGACAACACCCCATGACCACATGAACACATTCATATTCCATAGAGACATGCCCCAGGTTCACCCCTCCCCACACATCCCCCCAGACCAGTGTTCCTCTCCTGCCACGGTTTTGCAACTCTTCTGCAATCTAAAACCTCCCCAAAAAGAAAGCCAACGGCAACAAAAAAATTGTTACTTCTCCAAACTACAGAGTGCTGCTACGTGCATGCACGTGGTTTCTCATTTGACTCACAATGACCCCATGAGACAGGCGGTGCTCCATTTTACAAACGCCAGCACCATGAAGGCCTTGCTTGTATGAGGGAAACATTCACCTACTGGGATTATCCGGCATTCTATACATTATTAAATATTCCACCCACATGTATGGGTTACCTGCCGTGTGCCAGGTACTGCTCATTCCTAAGGAATCATGGAGTTTAGCCCAGCAGCAGGAGAGAGACAAGAAGCAGGGAAACTAATCAATGGATCAATTTCAGAGGATGAGAACTGTTACGAAAAGTCTAAAGTTCAGTAAGGGGATAGCGAGTGACCAGGTGTGAGTGAAACTCTTATTGAGGAGGTGATATTTCAGGCAAGCCCTGAGTGGTGACAAGGGCACAGCCAGGTGCAGTCTTTAGGAAAGAATGTTCCAGGCAGAGGGAATGCCAAGGGGAAACCGTAGGCAGAAAAATCTTGGCACTTGTGAAGAAAACCAAGAAAGCCATTGTAGTTAGCAACTGAAGGGCAGAAGGCAGAAGCGGACTGAGAAGAGTTTGAAATTGGAGAAGATGGAGGAAGACAGTGTCTGAGAGAGAAAAGCAAGAGTTCTATTTTGAGACAGATTTAACTGGGTGAATTGAGTATGCATTTGAATGGGTCTGTCTGGAGTTCAGGGGTCAGGTCAGGGCTGCAGAAAAAAAAAAAAGTTGACATCACCAGCTTATAGATTTTATTGAAAGCCATGAGTATTCAAGAGGTCTGGATCTCATAAAATAAATTAAACTCAGAGGGTGTTCAGTACACAGTGGATGAGTCACTGGGTCCCAAAGATGTATATTATCATTTTTAAAAAGCTTCCAAATCGCTGGGAGAATTTTCCATACTAGCATATCATCATTAGTAATTGCCTAAAAATAAATACCCTTTTAAATTCTCATTACAGAGGATGGCAAATAAAGAGATTTTTAAAAATGTTTACAGTCATGAAGAAATAAAGGTTTAACGATGGGACAAGTATATATAGACAAAGGTGCAGAAGGAGGTGGGGGCCTGGTGAACGGCAGCCAGGGGACCAGAGTTGGGAGCAGAGATGGGCCCAATGGCACATGCCAGCCTGTCATCGGTCCTGCTGTGGCTCCATTGGGGGAAGGTTAAGAGGATACAGTTAAGAGTCTCATATGGTCTGCTCAGGTCATTTAGGGGAAACTCATGACCCTATTCCCTGACTCTCCGGATCACCCAGCTCCCAGGCCTGTACCAGGAGCCTGGGTCAGGCTGCAGGGGGAGCCCACCAGAGCATCACAGACATTGTCATTGGAAGAACCTCGGGGGTCGTGTAGACCAAGGGCAAACCGTCATCCCCAATTCACACAGCTAGCTCGTTACCATGCTAGAGGAGGCCAAGTCCCTGGTGCACGTTTAAGAGAGCAAAAAGGAAACACAGCTCTTGTCTTGGGAGAAGTAGAGGTCCATTTTGAACGCTATACCCAAACGTTGGCATCAGTCCAGGCCAATTTTAATAATAACAAAAATCCCCTTTGTAGGCGAGCTTTGTTGCTTTCGTCTTTCCTCGCCAGTCCTCCTGCAACCTGTGATGCCCGTGTAACGGTTGATTGCACTGGGATCTTCTAAGCTAACTGATCTTTACTGAGATGAACCCATAACTCTGGCCCTAACAGCTGACCACACACGTAATAGCAGCATATGCTTGCAGCAGAGAACAGGAGAGAGAGAGAGAGTCAAGAGGCCAGGAACCACAGGACTAGCCTCAGAGGGCCCACCATTTGGTATCCGGGAACTTAAGTGACTGTGCTTGTGCTTTTAATTCACTTACCGTGGTATGTGGACCTCCTTGTTAACACTTTCTCCAAAGTCCCACTTGTTGTTCCTCTCCCATGAGTTTATTCCGTGAGTGAACGTTGGTGACTAGAGGTGGTAGAGCATCTTCAGCACCCAGGGCTCCGCCATCTAAAACAGGGGTGCTTAACCCAGGCCTTCACGGACTCCTGGGGATCCGTGGAAAGATTCAGGCGGTCCGTGAGCTTGCATTGAAAACAATCAACTTATTATCTTTATTTTCTCTGACCTCCTATGTTAAGTGTCTTAGACTTTTTTTTTCTTATTACATATCCCCCCCCCCTTTCTGCTTGCTCTTGCTGTGTGTCCATTCTTCTGTGTCTTTCTATGTCTGCTACTTGTCTCCCCCCGTCTTTGCGGCGACGCACCGAGTCGGCCCTCCCCGGCGGCGTGCTCGTTCCATTCGAGGGTGGCTCCGCTCCGCTTTCACGGACGGCTCCGCTCCATGTTTTGCAGGCAGCAGTCCTCCATGTTTTTGCGGGCTGCCGGGCTTCTGCGGTTTTTGCAGGCGGCAGCTCCGCTTTTCACGGGTGACTTTGCCATGCTCGTGGGGGCTCCGCCCTGCCCATGGCGGCTTCTTGCCTTGCCCACGGCGGCTCTGCCCCACCCATGGCGGCTTGCCTTTCTCAAGGCCGTCTGCTCGCTCGGAGAGGTCCCCGGGAACCGAACCCGGGGCCTCCCATGTGGTACCCCAGCGCGCTCTTTATCCACTGAGCTATCTAGCCAGGCCCGGTTAAGTGTCTTAAAACTATCTGCCACTACATTCCAAGAAGGGGTCCACGTTTTCACCTGACTGGCAAAGGGGAGCTTGGAACAAAAAAGGTTAAGAACCCCTGATCAAAAACAGGTGAGAACCACTTAGAAGGCTGCAGAATTGATTTCTTATGAATTAGTGGCATAAACAGAGAAAAGGGTAGGAAGAACCAAATGGCTATCTTTCTTATAGGGCAGCTTGTTGGGTCAACCCTCCTTAGACCAAACACTACAGAGATAAGCCACCTGTGTAAATTCCATTACTGCTATCTTTTCCCTCGTTAAGCTTTAGCTGAGAGATTTGTTAATTAGATGGCCTATTTTTCAAACTGTCAACTAGGTTCTCTCCTAAGGGCCAATTCACAAGCGCTCTCCTCAAATGTTTAAATAGAAGTTTTGAACCTGTAGACAAGAAGCAGGTGGGATTGGAGAAGGCTCTGGCTCTTAATAGAACAATAGAACAATGGACGTGGATTGCCACATTATAATCCTGAGCAATCACTTAAAGACACAGCCTGGGTCACAAAGGAAATAGCAGATAAGCTTTAAAACTGTGGGTGAATAAATTGTGACAGAATTACGTCCAGTCAATAGTGTGTGTGCACGCGTGGGAGCTTGTGCATGGGTGTGTTTCCTTTTCAATACTGATTTGACCTCTTAAGATTTCAAGACCTGCAAAGAACTAAGAGGCTAAATAAAGAAGAAAATGTGAAAAATAGATGAGCGCCTGTATTTCCAAGCAATACGATACTATTAATAAAATCAAATTGGTTGGGATCCAAAAGCATGTTTCAGAACAAATTTTCAAAGTTCCAGCACAAATATAGCCTAAGAATTAGAAGATTTTAGGAGCAGAAGGGAAATCAGACGTTGTCTATTCAAATCCTCTTTACTTTTACAGGAAAGGAAACTGAGGCCCTAAAAGTTTGTCTTGTCCAAGGTCATGTCACAAAGTAGGGTCAGACCTAGAGCTAATGTTTTCAGGCTCCTGGGCCGTTACTCTTAGCTGAATTCTCTATTTATAAATATAATGCATAACCCACAGCCAGTAAAATATTAGAAGAGATTAAATAGCACAAAACTATTTTCCCTCACCAGGTACTATCCTAAGGCTGAAATTTCACTATTGGAGCATCATTCTTTGGGTAAATATATTTCCTAGTCGGTCTGCTCCTAAATGAAAACGTCCCTGCAAGCACTGCCAGAAGGTCATCAGGTCCCCTATACCAACCACAAAGGGATATAGGACAAGAGGGCAAAAGTGGGACACAAGCAATTTCTCCTGCCTCCTTGTTTACTTCTTTCGGCGTGCATTGCACGAGAAAGGAATTTCAGTATCTCCGCTAAGTAAATTTAAAATTTGAAAGCTTTTTTAAAGAATCTCCTCCATCATTTAATATTTCTGATCTTAAAACTGACATTTGATATTTTTGGAAGGGGAAAAAAAAAATCATGGAAAGACTTTGCTGTTAATCACAAAAGAACCCCGAGCCTTGATGATGACAAGAAAGACATCCCTGACAGAGAACCAAAGCTGATGAAGGGGAGGAAAAATGGGAAAAGACGACCTTAAATTCTTTCTGATTTTAGGGGAAAAAGCACAGCAGAAAAAAAAAAAAAAAAAAAAAAAAAGGAGTCCCATTTAAGGAGAAATTTAAACTCCACCCTACAAATCCCAACAAGCCAATCCATTGTCATTTGTTTTTGTGCTACAATTAATAGACAAAGCAATTGTTAGCTGAGAGTAGAGTTGGCCTTTCAGCACACAGTCCAGGTTCTTGAGCTCATGAGTGGGTTCAAATGAGCTCAGGACATATATTTTGCTTATCCCTTGAAGGTCATTCTCAAGGAAAAGGGAAGAGAAGAGTTTCAAGCAAGTGTCCGGTTATTTGAGTGGCATGGAAGATAATGAGAACAAGGCTATTCTGGAATCCTCCAGGCCAGAATCCTTCTCACTTTGCCAGGGAGGTGCCCACCTCCTTCTCCCTTGTCCTCAACCCCACTCCATCCCCACCTCTAAAACCGACAGTATTTTTAGGAGGAAAACCAGTCACAACCACAGGACCGTGTTGGGTCTGGCTTGCTGCAGACCGATGCTTTAAAAACACGAAATCAAACAGCAGAGAGTATCTTTAGGCCCATTCATTTCCTGACGCCTCATTGTTAGCCCAATACTTGCTTTCTCTAACCAACTACTTAATTTTTCAAACCACAGGCTTCCTAAGGCGGGTTCTCCAGTAAGTGTGAGAAGGAGGCTGATGTAGTACCAAAGAAAGACCCCGTCACACTGAAAAGCTAGTAAATGAATCTGGATGTAGCCCCCGTCACCATCAACCAGGACACATGGAGGACCCCATGTCCACGGCAACATCCAACGGAAACGACCCCTCTCCCTGAAATTGGGCTTAACCTGACGGTAGCCTCTAAAATGCTATCCATGGACAATTGTAGCCATAGCTTGGGATGATTCTGGAAAAATAGAAACTGGATGAAGAGGCAGCCTAATCCAGGTTTCTTGAGTGCTTAGGAAGTAGACTGTAGGGAGGAAGGAGAGGTCTAGGACTGGGGGGAACCTGCTCCCCTAGGAATTACTTCCAGTAACAACAGTTAAGGACCTTTATTAGCAGACGGAAGAAAGTTTTCATTTTTAAATAGTTGAATCTATTTCGGTTAGCATTGTAACTTCCTCAATTGCTTCAATTCTCCTGTTATCGGTATCTTTCCGGAGACTCACATACTATCCTACTCTCTACTATTTTTTTTTTCTGGGAATTTTTAATCCTAGATGACTTTCATTTTCTTTCAGTACAAAGAATAAGAGATGCATCTAAATTAGATTTTCTCTAATGTGCTATATCTCAATATCTTCTGTCAATTAATTTCCCCTCACTGTTTCGTAATGCTGGCTTTATTAAATTCCTGGTCTTAATTCAGTCTATTTGCATTCACTCAACAAATACGTGTTGCAACCTCATCGTGAGCCAGGTACTTTTCTGGGCGCTAAAGATAAAACAGTGAGCAATGCGATCCAAGTATCTGTACCAACAGAGTAATTTTGGTCAGTGGAGATAATAAGCAAATAAATAAATGAACTATATAATCAATCAGATGGTGATAGGTTTTATAAAGAAAAATAAAGCACAGGGATAAGGGAAGAGGGAGTTATTGCTTAATGGGTGCAGTGTCTGAGTGATGAAAAGTTGGGGTAATGGGTGGTGGTGATGGAGATTGACAGTGTGATCACTATCGGTATTTTTATTACATTGGTGGCTGGTGATCACTAGTCAGGCTATTAAATTTGCTGTGTTTGTTTTAGATCTAGTATTTTAGTGAATTATTTTATTAAGTATGAGTATTTTTACTGGTGCCTCTGCATATTCTAGTTTTCTATTATGTTAGGTACAAATAATTACCTTTTCTCTCTTCCCCTTAATCCTATCTCTTTATTTTTTCATGTCTCATTGCATTAACCACAGTCTTCAGAACACCATCAAGGAGTCATCCTTGTTCCAATTTTTAAACAGACTTTACCTTGTCTATCTATTATGCATAACATAGGATCTTGGTTTTCACTAGTTTTCATCATTGTAAAGAAGGAGCATCTATTCCTAATATTTTAATATGTTAGGGACTCTATGAAATGTCATCAATTATCTTTTAGACATATTTGTTTTAATTTAGCCTATCGGTGCATATTTTATTAGTAAATGCCCTTATGTTGAGTCTTTCTTGCATTGTAGCATAAATCTTCTGGCAGACTCCTTTATAACTGGCTTAGAGAAAGATTTCAGAGTGCTAGTGTTCGCATTCCTTTGTTGCCTTTTATAATTAGGGATCTGCCTTTTTTTTAAAAAAATTTTTTCCTAGGAGGTATCGGGGATTGAACCCAGGACCTTGTACATGGCGAGCAGGCGCTCAACCACTGAGCTACAGCCACTCCGCAATAAGAATTAGTTAGTTCGTTTGTTTTTAGGAGGTACCAGGGATCAAACCTGTGACCTTGTACATGGAAAGCAGGAGCTCAACCACTTGAGCTACAGCTGCTCCTGGGATCTGCTTTATTTTGGTGACATTCTCATTAAAATCAGTATTCCCAAAACATATTACAATATTCACGAAAATTATGGCACCCTGGGAGAGGATCTTAGAGAACTGCCTACCAAAAACTTTTTTTTTTTTTTAAAGATTTATTTATTTTATTACATATCTCCCCTTCCCCCCGCTGTGGCGACGCGCTGAGAGTGGTCACTGCGCAGGCGCGGCTTTCCCCGCTTGTGGGCGGTCTCTGCGTCTGTTCACGGCCGGCGCTTGCTTCAGTTCACAGGTGGCTGGCTGCGCTCCATCCGCGGGTGACCTGCCCTGCCTGTGGCGGCTCTTGCCCTGTCCGTGGCAGCTTCTTTCCCTGCCCACGGCGGCTCCGGCCCGCCCATGGCGGCTTGCCATTCTCAAGGCGGTCTGCCCGCTAGGAGAGGTCCCCGGGAATCGAACCCGGGGCCTCCCATGTGGTATGCCGGCGCCCTATCCACTGGGCTATCGAGCCGGCCCCTACCAAAAACTTTTATTAACACTTTTGGATAAAGCACCAGCTTTCAGAATCAATGTCATTATCATAAAAATGTATTTATGAAGAGCCTCTAATAATCCCTAAAGCATTGGTCTAATACAGAAGAGTCCTCCCCCCCCCAGGAAATCATAATAGCAGTAACAGTAACAACTCATAGATGGCATAGGGCTTTACAGTTTATAAATTATCTTCACATGTGTGATCATAGGGCAGCAGTATTGTGCCTGTTTTGACAAATAAGGAACCTGAAACTGAGAAAGATTAGGAATTTGCATAAGGCCATCCAATGAACCAAGACAGGCAGGGACAATTCCAAATCCAGTGTTCTTTTCATCATACCACACTGAGTCACTCTCCAGAAACTAAATTAACCTTTACAGTATTAAACAAAAGCACAGAAGGACGTTGCCTTCTACAGTAAAGCAAGAGTGATCATTTATTTGGAAAGAGATTGGAATGAGTTCTTCTGGAAGTGCCATGCTCCCCAATGTCACTTCCAAACCATGATCCCTGTCCAGCCTATAGAAACCCATTGCTTCTTCCTTTGTGCCAACTGGACTTATCACCCTGTACCCTTCTGATCTGTTCTTCTGTGGACCCCTCAGCCATTGTCCCATACTGATGTTAGCATCTGCCTCACAAGCTTCCTCTCCACCCCAGGTCCTCACCGTCTCTGTGGAAGACCCAACTAAAACAGTTCCTCATACTTTCTTGATTCATTGGACACCTGTTGATCATTTCAACACCACTTCAGCTACCCATACCCATGGCTTCACCAGGACCTCACCTCTAAAATTTTACATCCCCCTCTCTGACTGTCATTTCTTACTCTTCCACCCTCTACAGTACACCTCCTCCGACTTTCCCTATGTCTATCTGCCCTTTCTCCACCTGTCTCTTTCCTACCCAGGCTGAACCACGTGGTTGGTCATTCCAGCCGTACAAGACCTTTCAAAGGACTCTCATCCACTTCCACAACACAGCAGTGCTCAGAGGTTGAGGGATGAGGGGAAGGGCAGTGAGGGTGGGGAAGGAAGCAGAATCTGGATTTTTTGAGGAGCTTTTTCATGCTGAGGTTTCCATCCTCAGGAAGATATAGCAGAGTGTCGGGTTGGAAGTGGGAGTGGGGTCTCTGTGTTTTGATGAATCTGCTCCATTAAGCCAGGTGAGAACCATCCAACAGCTCAAATCCCAGCCTTTTGTTTAGGCTATGTGCCTCAAGATCGTAACCCAGCCCCATGCTACATTTTAAATCTTCTCTCCCATTCCATTCCATTCCTCTTACGTAGACTGGCTCCAAGCCCACGTGATTTTGTGGCACTCTGTTTACTGCCATCGCCACCACAAGAGCCAGCGGTGCCCTAAGTCTGGGCTCTTAGTCTTGACCTGGTCTCTTGCCATCCCAGTGCCGCTTCATTTCCTGACCCGCGTAGCCCTCTCCAAGTCCCACATTGGTCCAAATCGGTTTGGTCTCCTCTAGGCTTCCGAGCTGGGCCAATGTACAAAGAACAAAGGCCAGTTAGTCTCTAACTCTGCAATTACTCAAAGTTCAGTCTTTAAAAAAGCAGAGATTTTTCTGCTTCATCTACCCACAGCTCAGCAACTGTATTTCTACAGCTATTGTTATTCTATTTCTGTTCCTAATTGCTATTATAGAAAACCGTGCCTCGCTCAAGCTTCAGGAGTTGCCAATCTGTGGGCTCCCTTCAAATGTAAATGTGTTATGCAAATACTTTTGGGGGCTGGGAGTGGGATACTGAGGTCTTCCCTGGATTTAGACAGGGAAAGAATACTTTCTGGGGTGGCTGAGAAATAGAAGACAATCCACTCCCCTCATTAGAGATTGTTTCCTGTCTCCAACTTCCTCTCCCACTGTAGCAGCTGAATTTAAAGTACTGGCTACAAAATGCAGCTTCTTGGGAACGCTGCTGGCTTAACTGCTTCTTGCTCACTCCCTGTGGGGTTACACAGCAGGTTTGCCCCCTGACCTTCTCTGAGGGGCTTCAGGTGAGGGTGGTCAGGTCACTGTGAAAAGAATGGAAGCTTCTCATCTTTTTCAAACACCGAAACCACCTGTGCTGGTCTAAAGCCGTATGTGCCTCAGGAAAACATGTTCTTAAGCTTAGTCCATTCCTGGGGTGTGAACCTGTTGTAAGCGGGACCTTCCGGTGAGGTCACTTCAGTAAGAATTGTCCCACCTCAACCAGGATGGGTCTTAATCCTCGTACTGGAGTCCTTTATAAATGGAATTAATTCAGAAAAGAAAAGGGCATGGGAGCAAGAAGCTGAAATCAATGAAACCCAGAAGAGAGGGGAGAGGCCAGGAGAAGCTACCATGTGCCTGGCCATGTGATAAGCTAAGGCCCAAGGGTCACCAGCAGCCAGTCCCCGAACACCACAGTCTTTGAGGAGGAAGCATTGCCTAGAAGATGCCTTGCTTTGGACATTTTCCTGGCCTGAAAACTGTAAGCGGATAAGTTGCCATTGTTTAAGCCAACCCATTTCATGGTATTTGCTTGGAGTAGCCTAGGAAACTAAGACACCACCTATCTAAATAATGCCTTGAGCTATCATCATTGATAGCAAAACCCTAAAGCCTCAGAACAGAAGATGAGGAGACTCCAACATTCCAAGCAGAGTCACAATCCCTTGAGGAGCGGCCACTGAAAGTCAGTAAGATGTTTCGCTCCACAGTAGTCAGCTGACATTGGAGCGCTGGTCCCATCACCAGGACCTCCTTTACTCTTTCTTCTGTCTTCTGGCTCCCCACCGTGTCTTGTGCCCATAGCTGCCCTCTCTTCTGCTGCTGCCCTCCCCTCAGCCTCACCCTCTGTTGTGCCAGGTGAGCCCTTTTCACCATCATCTCCCTCGGATCCCTCCTCCATGCGCAACATCTTACCAGAGCAATGTGGCCCAAAAGAAATAGTGCTTTTTGTGAAAGTGCCGTTATTCCCACACACGCAATGGGAACTTTGCTGAGAGATACTGTGCTTTTGCAACTCTTGAGCCTTTTAAAGCATTTTGGTCTGTTCTTTCAAAATAAAATTCCAACCAATTATGTCCTCTGGGCCCCCAAATATTCTTGGCCGGGCCCTTGATTGCTTTCACTACTGTGCACTGTTTCCATGGTGGTTTGCTTCTCTGTGAGGGAACTGTTTTCTATTCATCTTTATCTTCCTGCGTCTGCCACACAGTAGATATTGAATAAGTTCTTGGAGAATGAATGACCCAAAGACAGAAAGGCAGAAGGGAGAAAGGAAGTGAGAAAAAATGGGAGGGTGTGAGG
>PVKH010039640.1:0-11162 GCA_004027955.1 Chaetophractus vellerosus | reverse complement strand
GAAAAATAAAATCTAAAAAAAAAAAGAGAGAGCAAAGGTTAAAAAAATATTTTAAAAAAAAAGGATGAGAAAACTAGTGCATCACATAGTACTATGCTATCATGAAATCAATCAATTCTTCTTGTCCAGGGGTTGGCACACTATGGCCTTGGACCAAACTGATCCACATCCTGTTTTTGTAAATAAAGTTTGTTGGAACATAGCCATGCCCATTCATTTATATATTATTTGTGGCTGCTCTTGTACTACCCTACAGAGTTAATTATTTGTAATTAGTGATGTACAGCTTGCAAAGCCAAAAATATTTGCTGTCTGACCCTTTATGGGAAAGTTTGCCAAACCCTGATTCTGGGAAATCAATATTTAACATTTTTTGGAATATATATTATGTGCTAGATAGTGTATTGTTTTAGATGCATTGTTTCATAAATTTTATTTCATCCTCAAAGTTACATTACACATTAGTTATTATTTCTATTTTATAGATAAGGAAACTGAGACTTAAAAGAAAAGTAACATGTCCTAGATCACACAGCTGCTAAGTGACAGAGGTGAGACTTAAATTGAAGTCTGAATACTAAATTAGAATTTTCGTTAAACAAACGAAATCCAAAAATAGTGCCTCCTAATGACCTAAATTATCATACAAGAATTTTTACACACTGAGGACCATAATGAACACAATCTATATTGGCATATATTTGCTGTTGCCTTTTTTTTCAAATATAAAAGTGCTTTTTAAGCCTTATTGGAACAATATTGAAAAATAAGCTGTCTTAATTGTACAGAGGCAATGAATTCACCTGTGAAGTGAGTCCTCTTCCCTTGGTTATAAACACAATTAAAGGGAGTTCTCATTCAAAACCACACATGGGGTGGTATATTGACCAAAAGACTTCAAATAACACTGTAGTTCTATTGGCAAGGCTATCGTTGTAGTGGAGAAGAGTGTTTCAAGCCATATTATCTAAGGACCACCTCTAAACCCACCCCAGCTGACTCTCCTCACCCTAGTTCTATGTTCAATAATCAACCTACTGATTATTCAGGGCTATTGCACTGCACAATTAGGGGGTAGGTACCATTCAAATTGTAGTATACTTGAATGGCGCCTCCAAGGGTTCTGCAATGCACAGCTTGGGCAGCTGTATGTGGATGGCTCTAGATAGAATGAACAAGTCTGTTGACACCTGTTTTCAGTGAGAGTTATGCCATTCATCAAATAAACTGGCATTCTGGTTGTATGCATTGCTATCTGTGAATGTGAATTAATGTGGGTCCTACACTGAGAGACTGGTCCATTTTCTATGTGCTCTCACCATCAGAGGTTTGGTTCTGGTATATAGAGGGCCAGTCCCTGGGGTGTTTAAAGTTGCCAAGGAAATAGAAACCACATTATAAGGTCCCTTGGTAAAGAGCCATAGACTTCTTTGGCATTACCATGATTTAACCATGTGTCTACCCATTTGTGGAGGATGTTTTGCAATGCCACTCAGATTCCACCTCAACAGTGAAAACCTCATCCCCACAGCATAAGTTTATTTCAGCAAAGAGGGCTGCCTTGTCCCTTTTCTCCAATTTAGGATAACTCCAAAGGGTCAACCCATCTTGAGAATCCCTGTAGTTGGCTGAGGCTCCTACCAAGACATCACTTCTCCCTCTGCCCAACCTTTCTTCCATCTATTCCTCCCAAAGTGTGATAAACTTCCTAAATGCTAATCTCCATCTCAGAGTCTGTTTCCTGGAGACCCAAACTGTGGCACCACTCAAGCCTCTATATTGGAGGTCCATACCTTCAGGGATTGGCAATTACAATGAAGAAATCCCCATTAACCAATAAATATTTATTGAGCACCTATTATGAGTCAAGTACCTTTCAGGCACTAAGGATTAGAGCAATGAATAAGAAAAGTGTCTGTTTTTCTTGAGAACTTCCTATTGTAGGGGACATACAAAAACAGATGACTAATGCCAAGCAGAGATATGTACTTGAAGAAAATTAAAGCAGGATGAGAGGTTAAAGAGTTTTAAGGTGGGGATGGGCTGCTGTAGGGTGGACAGGGAAGGCCTTTCTGAAGAGGTGACATTGAGCAGAGACCTAAAGGAAGTGAGAATGTGTGTGGTAGACTGAATTATGTACCCCATCATAGACATGTTCTTAATCTTAATCTACATTCCTGTGGGTGTAAACTCACTGTAAATAAGACCTCTTGAAGATGTTATTTTGTGTTAAGTTGTGGCCCAACTGAATGACAATGGGTCTTAATCCGTATTACTGGAGGCCAGGAGAACCTGGAAGTTAGAAGGCCACTGTAGCAATGTTGTATTGTTTATGAATTCCAAAAATAGATAATTGGATTACATTTGTGAACTGGTCTGGGCATATTAGATTATATTGGATTCAGAGGTTTCACTTTTACTTGATTAAATAATGATTGGTGATTTGATTGGGCCATGTCAGTAGGACACCCCACCAAGGGGGTGGGGACTCACAGAGAAAATGACAAGGCACAGGAGTTAGTTGGAGCTTTGAGCTGGAGCCTTGGAAGTAAGCACACAGAGAAGCAGAGCAGCTGAGCCCAGAGAGAATCAAGCCCCGGAGAAAGGACAGAGCCAGTCACCTGATAGTCCACAGCTAGCCTTGTGGAGAGAGCAGGGCAGCTGATCCTGGAGAGAAACAAGCTCGGGAGGAGAGGAACCCAGGAAGCCTGAACCCTTGCAGACATCGGCAGCCATCTTGCTCCAACACGTGGGAACATACTTTGGTGAGGGAAGTACCTTACGCTTTATGGCCTGGTAACTGTAAGCTTCTATCCCAAATACATACCCTTTATAAAAGCCAACAGATTTCTGGTATTTTGCATCAGCACCCCTTTGACTGACTAATACAGCCACACAGGAGCCAGAAACTGGAAATCAGAAGAATCTGGAAGAGCAGACAGGAAGGAGAAGACATTGCCATGTGATAGGAGGCAGAGATATAAGCCAAGGAACCCCAAGGATTGCCAGCAGTCAGCACCAGAATTCTGTAGTCTTCAAAGATAAAGCAAGCCTTGCTGATATCTTGCTTCGGATTTCCTCTAGCCTCTAAAATAAACCAATAAATGCTCATTGTTTAAGCCAATCCATTATGTGGTATATGTTACAGCAGCCTGGTAAATAAGACAATGAGTAATGCAACGATTTGGGACAAGAGCAGCTTTAGCAGAGTTATCTGAAAACAAAGACCTAAGGTAGGAATGAGCCTTGGGTTTCTGAGACACAGTAGGAAGGCCAGCATGGCAGAGTGGAGTGAGCATGTGACAAAGTGGTAAGAGGGGAGGGGAGAGACACAGGCAGTCACTGTCTTATATTTTGAGCGCAATGGTAAGCATTAAAGAGTTTTGAGCAGGGGAGCATAACATATGACTTGTGTTTTAAAAACATCACCCCAACTGCAGCTTGGGAAAGAGTGGGCTAGTCACTGCATAATCTAGGGGAGGGATAATGGTAGCTCAGGCCAGTCCTGGAGATGTGAGAAGTGGCTGAACCTGGGATATATTTTGAAGCCTCAGGATTTGCTGATGGATTGGATGAGGGGGTAGGGGCAGGGAAAGAGTCAAGGTGGCGCTCTGGTTTCTAGCATGAGCACATGGATGAATGGTGGTGCCACTTGCTGAGATGGGCGTACTCCCCATTTATAGATGTACAGAATCTCTTTGCACCAGTCAGAGGGCCCACGTGGTAATACTGCATTTGCAAATGCATCCTTCACAGGATACATGGGTAGAACTGGTGATGAAGGAAGTAGGGGAGACAGCATTTTATTTAACACAAATATGCGCTGTTTCATAAGGATTATTCCAGGTGGGGAGGGGAGGGGTGCTGGGGATTGTAGTCAAGGGCATTCTACTTTTTCTGACCTTACTGAGATAACCGTCACCTCAGTCACAGGACAGAATTAGGGATGATAAATAAGTTTTAAAAGCAGAGGAGTAGCGTTCTTGATGTGTGATGCCATGTTTATTTAGTATATCTCTGTAAGCACATTGTTATTTCTCCTAGTATTTACTGTTTAGTATATATTAGGTCCACAAAAATATTTCTTAAAAATAATGAATATATGATTTCTATAAGAAATAAGTCCATTTAAATTCTGTACATTATACTTCAATATTTTCTTCATGGTGTAATCTTTTACATAGTGATATAATATAAAATTGTTTTAATTTATTATTTCTTAAAGATGCAATGAAATATGGTCATTTTTTGTTTTTTATTATTTACTATAAGTTTTGTGCTCATATAATGTGTTAATTTACCTGTTGTGTATTGAAATTTTTGGTTAACTTGCATTTGCTTTGATAAGTTATAGGTAATTCATGGAAATATTGTCTATATCTAGTTGCTCCTTTAATTATGGCTATATTATTTTTAATTAGGACAACTATTAATAATTATATACTTAAATATGTCAAAATATTCTCCTGTTATTTTGAGTACTTCAACTTCATGAAGCTATGCATTTATCACATTCAATACACATTCTTTACATTTTTATAATTTTATACAAATGGATTATATGTGGAATAAGATCAAAATTGTAGAGTTTGTTTTTCCTTAAGACTTAAAGAAAAGGAGGAAAATTTTCCTGAATGTTGAAAAATGTTTTTCAACCAAGGCTCTTATTTTTATAATGAATTAATATAAATAACAAATTTCATCTTTTTGAATAAAGGTGAGCAAAGTAAAAAAAAAAAAAAAGCAGAGGAGTGCTGAATGCAGATAGGTCTCGCAAACTGGTCAGTTCCTGCTGGCATTTATTGATATAATTACAGCTTTCTTCTTTAACTTGATACAATAAATTTTATTGATGTATTTCATAATGTTGAACCACTCTAGCAGTGCTGACATAAAATCTTCATAGAAGTAGTATACTATCCTTCCAATATACTATTGGAATTGATTTTCTAATTAATTAATTATCTATTAATAATCAATGTTCTTTCAAAAAATAAGTTTAGAGTATTTTCCTTCAACTGTCTTTAATTTTCTATTTCATTAATTTTAGCTTTAAAATGTAAACAAAAATTACCTTTTTAAAAATCTTTCTTTTCTTCAACTTTCTTTGGTTTATTTTATTCTCTTTCTAGCTTCTTAAGTTGACCACTTATTTCATTTGTTTGCAGATTTTTACAATAATGAAAGCATTTAAGTCTGTACATTTCCATTTGAGTATAACACTAACCATACCCATAGGCTTGGGCATAAATATTTTCCTTTTTTGTAAATTTCTATATAATTTTTCAGTTTTGATGTCTCTCCTTGACACAGATTGTTTTACTCTCTTCTGTTTTCAGAATACAGTTCTAAAACTTCTAATTGCTTGAAATTTTGGTTTGTTTTCTGGTCCTCATTTTGTTGGTGACACAATTTTATTAGATTATGGCTAGAGAAATTGGCTTATATAGATAGTATATTTCAGAATTTATTACGGTTGTCTTTGTGATTAAATATATGATCAATTTTTGTGATTATGCTATGAACATAAGAGTAGAAGGTACACAGGATTTATTTTATGACATAATATTCAGTAAAAACTGTGGAATGGAGTTGTTTTTTTTCACTGTGTAAGAGTGAGTTTTTATTGTTGTTATTGTTGATAATTTTTAATTAGAAAAGTTGTAGGTTTACAGAAATGTTGGCAGAAAATAGTTTCCATATACCCTCCGTATTATTAATAACGTTCATTAGTGTGGTAGATTTGTTACAATTGATGAAAGAATATTATCATAATTGTACTATTAACTATAGTCCATAGTTTACATTAGGGTTCATTGTTTGTACTGTAAAGTCCTTTTTTTAAAAAAAAATGTATCCTAATAACATACATACAATCTAAAATGTCCCCTCTCAGCCACATCCAAATATATAATTCAGGGTTGTTAATTACATTCACAATGCTGTTTTACCATCACCACCTGCCATTTCCAAAACATGCCCATCACTTCAAATAGAAATTCTGTACAATTTAAGCATGAAGTCCCCATTTGTTATTCTCTCCCTGGCCTCTGGTAACTTGTACTCCAGTTTCTGACTCTATGAGATAACTTTTTCTAATTATTCTGTATCAGTGAGATCATATAATATTTGTCGTTTTGTGTCTAGTTTATTTCATTTAACATGATGTTTTCTTTTTTTGATTTATTTTTTATTTATTACATACCCCCCCCCTTTCTGCTTGTTCCTGCTGTGCTCATTTTTGCGTTCTTCTGTGTCTGCTTGTCTCCCCCTGCTGCGGCGACCCGCCGAGTCAGATCACCACGCCACAGCCTGCCTGCTTGCAGCGGCTTGCTCTGCTCATGGGGGCTTGCCCTGCACGCGGCGGCTTGCCCTGCCCGCGGCGGCTTGCCTTCTCAAGGCGGTCTGCCTGCTCAAGGAGGCCCCGGAAACCAAACCCGGGGCCTCCTATGTGGTAAACTGGCACCCTAACAATTGGGCTACAGCTGGCCTCCTAACATGTTGTTTCTGAGGTTCACTTATGTTGTCGCGTGTATCAGAACTTCATTCCTTTTTTATGGCTGAAAAATATATCATTGTATGTATATACCACATTTTGTTTATCCATTCATTGGTTGATGGACACTTAGATTGGTTCCACCTTTTGGCAATTGTGAATAATGTCCTTAAGAACATCAGTGTGCAAATAACTGTTAGAGAATCTGCTTTCAATTCTTTTGTGTATACACCTAGAAGTGGGATTGCCGGGTCACATGGTAATTCTATACTTAACTTTCTGATGAACTGCCAAACTGTCTTCAACAGTGGCTGCACCAGTTTATGAATGAGTGGCCCTATTTCTCCACATCCTCTTCAATATTCTTTATTTTCTGTTGTTGTTTTTTTTCATAGTAGCCACTCTAGTGGGTATAAAATGGTAGCTCATTGTCATTTTGATTTGCATTTTCCTAATTGGTAATGATGTTGAACATCTTTTCATGTGCTTATTGGCCATTTGTAATCTTCTTTGGAGAAATATCTATTCAAATCTTTTGCCCACTTTTAATTGGGTTGTTTGTTCTGTGTGGTTGAGTTGTAGGATTTTTAAAAATATTCTGGATATTAAACCCTTATCAGATGTGTGGTTTCCAAATATTTTCTCCCATTGTGTAGCTTGTCTTTTTACTTACATAATAAAGCCTTTTGATGCACAAAAGTTTCTAATTTTGATGAGGTCCCATTTATCTACTTCTTTTGTTGCTTGTGTTTTGAGTATGAAGTCTTAGAAACTACTGCCTAACACAAGGTCCTGAAGATGCTTCCCTATGTTTTCTTCCAGGAGCTTTATAGTTTGGGTTCTTATATTTAAGTCCTTGATCCACTTTGAGGTGATTTTGTATATGGTATAAGGTAGGGATCTACCTTCATTCTTTTGCATATGGATATACAGTTTTCCCAGCACCATTTGTTGAAGAAACTATTCTTTCCCAATCAATTCGACTTGGCATCAACCTACCACCAACACTGCATTGTTGTGAGACATTTGTTACAAATTATGAAAGAATATCATCAAAATCTTACTACTAAGTATAGTCCATATCTTACATTTGGTTTATTTCCACCCCCCAACTCACCCTATTATTTTTTTAAATATATTTTTATTACAGAAGTTGTGAACTTACAAAACAATCAAGCATATGTGTAGAATTCCCATAGGACACCCCTTCACCAGCACACCATACCATGGTAGAACATTTGTTACAGATTATGAGATAATATCATCAGACTATTACCAACAACCACAGTCCATAGCGTACATTTGGCACACTTTTTCCATACTCCCCCATTATCAACACAGTACAACTTTGGCATAGATGCATGAATATTACAGTATTGCTGTTAATTGCAGTCCATAAGTCACACCAATTTTATTTTTCCTCATGCTTCTTTACATTCTCACCACTATGCAAAAGTGATGTACATCTGCTCTAGCTCACAGAAGGACACTTTTCCATCTGCACCATCAACCACAGTTCTCATCCATCTCTGGGTTCACTGTGTTTTTCAGTCCCTAGATTATTCTCTAGCTTTCTTTCAATTGACATTTACATCCTTAGACTATCCTTTCCAGCCACATTTCTATTTATAAAACAGCTGCTACTCACTATAATGTGTTACAGTTAACGGTATACATTTCCACACTTTTACAGTAATGTTAATTAGAACTTCTACATGCATTAAGCATCAGTTCTTCTCAGCCCTCCTATCTCCTAATAACCTACATTCTAGGTTTTAACTCCATGTATTTATTCTTTGTATTTAGTTCATATTAATGAGACTATGCAATATTTGCCCTTTTGTGCCAAGCTTACCTCACTTAGCATAATGTCTTCAAGATTCATCCATGTTTTCATATGTGTTCCAATTTCATTTCTTCTTACTGCAGCATAGTATTCCATCATATGCATATAGCACATTTTGCTTATCCATTCATTAATTGATGGACACTTGGGTTGTTTCCATCTTTTGGCAATTGGGTAGATGTCTGTTCGTGTTACATTTTTCAGTTCTCGTGGATATATTCCTAGTAAAGGAATTGCTGGATCATATGGCAGTCCTCTATTTAGCTTCCTGAAGAATTGCCAAACTGTCTTCCACCATTTTACAATTCCACCAACAGTGAAGAAGTGTTCCTATTTCTCTACATCCACTCTAGCACTTAAGTGTTTTCTGTTTATTTAATAATGGCCATTCTATGCAGTGTGAGATGATATCTCATTGTTGTTTTGATTTGCATTTGCCTAATAGCTAGTGATATGGAGCATTTTTTCATGTGCTTTTTGGCCATTTGTATTTCCTTCTTGGAGAAATGTCTATTTAAATCTTTTGCCCGTTTTTAAATTGCATTACATGCTCTCTAATAGTTGAGTTGTATAATCTCTTTACACAGAATGGAAATGAAACCCTTATCAGATATATAGTTTCAAAATATTTTCTTCCATTGAGTGGGATGCCTTTTGACCTTCTTGACAAAGTCCTTTGAATCTCAAAAGTCTTTAAGTTTGAGAAGGTCCCATTTATCCATGTTTTCTTTTGTGGCTTGTGCTTTCAGTGTAAGGTTTAAGAATTCACCACCTACCACCAGGTCTTGAAGATGTTTTCCTACATTTTCTTCTAGGAGCTTTATAGTTCTTGCTTTTGTATTTAGGTCTTTGATCCCTTTTGAGTTAATTATTGTATAAGGTGTGAGAAACGAGTCCTCTTTCTTTCTTTTGGCTATGGATATCTAGTTCTCCCAGCACCATTTGTTGAATAGACTGTTCTGCCCCAGCTGGGTGGGTTTGACAGGCTTGTCAAAAATCACTTGACCATAGATGTGAAGGTCTGTTTCTGAACTATCAATTCGGTTCCATTGGTCTATGTGACTTTCTTTATGCCAGTACCATGATGTTTTAGCTACCACTGTAGCTATGTAATATGATATAAAGTTGGGAAGTGAAACTCCTCTAACTTTGCTTTTCTTTTTTAAGATGTTTCTGGCTATTCAGAACCCCTTACCCTTCCAAATAAAATTGATAATTGTGTTTTCCATTGTTTAAAAAATGCTGATGGGATTTTTATCTGGATTGCATTGAATTTGTATATCAATTTGGGTAGAACTGACATCTTAATATTTAGTCTTCCAACCCATGAGCATGGAATGTTCTTCCAATTATTTAGACCTTTTTAAAATTTCTTTTAACAATGCTTTGTAGTTTTCTGAAAAAAAGTGCTTTACATACTTGATTAAGTTTATTCCTAAATATTTGATTCTTTTAGTTGCTATTGCAAATGGATTTTTTTCCGGACTTACTCCTCAGATTGCACATTACTAGTGTATAGAAACACCACTGATTTTTGCATATTGATCTTGTATCCTGACGCTCTACTAAAATTGTTTATTAGCTCTAGTGACTTTGTTGTAAATTTTTCGGGACTTTCTAGGTATAAGATCATATCATCTGCAAATAGAGTTTTATTTCTTCCTTTCTGATTTGGATGCCTTTTATTTCTTTTTCTTGCCTGATTGCTCTAGTTAGAACCTCCAGCACTATACTGAACAACAGTGGTTACAGTGGCATCCTTGTCTTGTTCCTGACCTCAGCAGGAAATCTTTCAGTCTTTCACTGTTGAGTAAAATGTTAGCTGTGGGTTTTTCATATATGGCCTTTATCATGATGAGAAAGTTTCCTTCAATTCCTATCTTTTGTAGTATTTTTATCAAGAAAAGGATGCTGTATTTTGTCAAATGCCTTTCCTGCATCAATCGATAGGGTCACATGATTTTTCTTCTTTGATTTATTAATGTGGTATACTACACTGATTGATTTTCTTGCAATGAATCACCCTTGCAGGCTGGGTATGAAACCCATTTGTTCATGATGAATAATTCTTTTAACGTGTTGTTGGATTCAATTAGCAAGTATTTCATTGAGGATTTTTGCATCTGTACTCATTAGGAAAATGGGTCTGTAGTTTTCTTTTTTCATAATATCTTTATCTGGCTTTGGTATTACGGTGATGTTGACTTCATAGAATGAGTTTGGTAGCATTCCTTCCTGTTCAATTTTTTGGGAAAGCTTGAGTAAAACTGGTATTAAAACTTCTTTAAATGCTTGGTAGAACTCATATGTGAAACCATCTGGTCCTGGGCTTTTCATTTTCAGGAGTTGTTTGAGGACTGTTTCAATCTCTTTACTTGTGATTGGTTTGTTGACATCTTCTATTTCTTCAAGGGTCAGTGTAGGTTGTTCATATATTCCTAGGAATTTTTCCATTTCATTTACATTGTCTAGTTTTTTGGCATACAGTTTCCATAGTATCCTCTTATGATATCTTTTTTATTTCTGTGGGGTCAGTAGTAATGTCCCCATTATCATTTTTTATTTCACTTATTTGCAGCTTCTCTCTTTTTTTCTTTGTTGATTTTGTTAACTTCTTGAAGAACCAACTTTTGTTTTTTTAAATTCTCTCTACTGTTTTTTTGTTGTTGTTGTTCTCAATTTCATTTATTTCTGCCCTGATCTTTGTTATTTCATTCCTTCTCCTTGCTTTGGGATTAGTTTGCTGTTCTTTTTCTAGTTCCTCCAGCTGTGTAGTTAGGTCATGATTTTAGCTCTTTCTTTCTTTCTTTTTTTTTTTTT
>PVKH010039639.1:0-11162 GCA_004027955.1 Chaetophractus vellerosus | reverse complement strand
ACTCCTTCTACTTTTCCCCACATTAACAGCTTCTTTCATTAGTGTGTTACATTCATTGCAATTGATGAGCACATTTTGGAACATTGCCACTCATCATGGATTATACTTTACACTTTCTCCCACTCAATTCTGTAAGTTATGGTAAGACATATAATGACCTGTACCTGCTGTTGCAATGTCATTCAGGACAATTCCAAGTCCTGAAAATGCCCCCATATTACATCCCTTTTTCCCTCTCCCTGCCTTCAGCACCTTCAGTGGCCACTGTCTCCACATCCACGATATAATTTCTTCCATTGTTAGAATCACAATAAGTCTATAGTAGAACACCAGCAAATCCACTCTAGTGCATATTTTATTCCTCATTCCTGAGGATTCTGGGATGATGCTCACTCCATCTCTAATTGAGAGGGGGCTGTAATCTCAAATGGCTGATGGGTGGGACTCTCTTGCTTGCAGTTGTAGACTCTCTCGGTTCCTTGTTATGGTGGTTGTCCATCCTCACCTCCTTTTAGTTGTCCTGGGTGAGACTAATGAACTAGAGAGTAAGTGTTGCAACTCTTCTGAGGTTCAGGGCCCGGCTGGCATATGGACAGCCCAGAGACTCGAGTCTCTTTACTCTCATTTTTTGATAATGATTATCCTCATTTTTTTTTCAATTTTCCCTTTAATTGTGTCTCAGGTTGAGAATCAGACTCAGTTTTAACTAAAATTTGCTTCATGAAAAAAAATTAGCAATAAAATATCTAAATTTAGTTTAACATCTAATCAGCCTCTGTGGGGATGGGGAGTAACTGCTAAAGGTTTCGGGGTTTCCTCTTTTTTAAAACAGATCAATTTTATTGATACATATTAATAAAGCATGAATCCATCTAAAGTGTACAATCAATGATATTCAGTATAATCATGTATTTGTGCATTCATCACTTCAAACATTCTTAGACCACTTTCATTATTCCAATAATAAAAATAATAGACAAAAAAACAAACAAAACTCATCACCTCTCAATCTTTCTTTGCTTTCCCTGCCTTACATAGCTGCTATTCTTTTTCCTTCTCTCTAGTATATTTGTATTTACGTTTTGTAACAACAGTCTTATATATGCCATATCACTAATATTCATGTTTTACATGAGGTTCTACTGTCTTACCAGAGCCATGTTACAGTTTTTAGCTTTCCTTCTAGTAATATATATAACCTTAGACTTTCCCTTTCAACCCCTGTCAGACCCATACAATAGCACTGCTAATTACAAACACCATGATATGCTTTTACCATTTCTATTCATTTCCAAAGATTTGCAACTTTTTTTTTTTACTAATTTTGCATACATTAACCATCAGCTTTCCATTCTCTACCCTCCTTCTATTTTCTGGTGACTTATATTCTAATTATTAACTCCTTGAGTTTACATAATATACTTAGTTCATAATAGTGCAGTCATACAATATTTGTCCTTTTGTGTCTGGCTTGCTTCACTCAACATAATGTCTTCCAGGTTCATCCATGTTGTCATATTCTTCATGACTTCATTTATTCTTACAGCTGCATAATATTCCATCATGTGTATACACCACAGTTTATCTATTCATCAGTTGATGGACACCTGGGTTGCTTTCAACTTTTGGAAATTGTGAATAATGCCACAATGAACATCAATGTGCAGATGTCTGTTCATGTCTCTGCTCCCAGTTCTTCTGGGTTTATACCTAGCAATGGTATTGCTGGGTCACATGGCAAGTCTATATTCAACTTCCTTAGGAAATTCCAAACAGTCCTCCACAGTGGCTGTCCTCTTCTACATTCCACCAACAGTGAATAAGCATTCCTATCTCTCCACATCCTCTCTTACATTTACAGTTTTCTGACTTTTTAATAGCACCTGGTCTGATAAGTGTGAAATGATAACTCATTGTAGTTTTGATTTCCATTTCCCTAATCACTAGTGATGTTGAACATTTTTTTCATGTGTTTTTTCACCATTTGTGTTTCTTCCTTGGTCAATTGTCTTTTCAATACTTTTGCCCATTTTTAATCAGGTAATTTGTCTTTTTATTGTTGAATTGTATAATTTTTTTGCATATCATGGTAATTAAACTCTTGTCAGATATGTGATTTCCAAACATTTTCTCCCATTGAGTCAGCTGCCTTTTCACCCTTCTAAAGGTTCTAGCTAGCGCAATTAGACTAGATAAAGAAATAAAAGGCACCCAAATAGGAAAGGAAGAAGTAAAACTTTCACTATGTGTTGATGATATGATCCTATATCTAGAATCTCCTGAAAAAATCCACAACAAAGCTACCAGAACTCATAGACAAGTTCAGCAAAGTGGTGGGATACAAGCTGAATATGCAAAAATCGATGGTGTTTTTATATACTACTGATGTGCAATCTGATGAGGGAAATCAGAAAAAAATTCCATTTACAGTAGCAACTAAAACAATCAAAATATTTAGGAATAAACTAAACCAAGGACATAAAGGAACTGTATTTAGAAAACTACAAAACATTGCTAAAAGAAACTGATGAAGACTTAAATAAGTGGAAGGGCTTTCTGTGTTCATGGATTGGAAGACTAAATATTGTTAAGATGTCAGTTCTACCCAAATTGATTTACAGATTCAGTGCAATCCCAATAAAAATCCCAACAGCCTTTTCTGCAGAAGTGGAAAAACCAACTATCGAATTTGTTTGGAAGGTTAAGGGACTGCAAATATCCAAAAAGATCTTAAAAAAGAACAGAGTTGGAGGACCCTCACTTCCAGACTTTAAAGCATGTTACTTAACTGCAGTGGTAAAAACAGCATGGTACTGGCATAAAGACAGACACATTGACCAATGGAACTGAATCGAGAATTCAGAAATAGGCCCTCACACCTACAGTCCAGTGATTTTTGACAAAGTGGTCAAGCCCTTCCAGCTGGGCGAGAACAATCTATTCAAAAATGGTACTGGGAGAAGTGGGTATCCATATCTAAAAGAAAGAAAGAAGAACCCTATCTCACACCTTATAAAAAAATTAACTCAAAATGCATCAAAGACCTAAATATAAAAGCGACAACCATAAAACTCTTAGAAGAAAATGTAAGAAAACATCTTCAAGATCTTGTGGTAGGTGGTAGTTCCTTAAATCTTATACCCAAAGTATGAACAATGGAAAAAAAATAGATAAATGGGACCTCCTCAAATTAAACACTTTTGCACCTCAAAGGATTTTGCCAAAAAGATTATCCTCAAATATTTTCTCCTATTGAATAGGCTGCCTTTTCACCTTCTTGACAAACTCCTTTGAAGCACAAAAGTGTTTAATTTTGAGGAGGTCCCGTTTATCTATTTTTTTCTTTCATTGTTCATGCTTTGGGTATAAAGTTTATGGAAGCATTTCCTACTACAAGATTTTGTAGATGCTTCCCTATGTTATCTTCCAGGAACTTTATGGTCTTGGCTCTGATATTAGATATTTGATCATTCTTGAGTTAATATGTGTTCATCACTTTTAACAAATGTACACACTAATGTGCACACATTGATGTGGGAAAGTGTGTGTGTGGGGAGGAGTGGGGCATATGGGAATCCCTTATATATTTTATCTAACATTTATATAATCTAAAGCTTCTTCCAAAAAAATTAATTAAAAAAAAAGTTGTGGCGACAAAGAGGGAAACTCGGTTAGGTTGGGAGAAAATACACCAAATGTAAGACATGGAGCATAGTTTGGAGTAATATTTTGATGATGCTCTTTCATATTTTATAACAAATGTTTTGGGGGCCAGCTGTAGCCCAGTGGATAGGGCACTGGTACACCACATGGGAGGCCCTAGGTTCAGTTCCTGGGGACTTCTCCGAGCTGGCAGACCACCTGAGAAGGCAAAGCCGCCGTGGGCGGGGCAGAGCCACCATGGGCGGGGCCAAGCTGCCATGGGCAGGATAAAGCCGCCACGGGCAGGGGGAGCTGCCTGCAAATGGAGCAAAAAAGCCGCCTGTGAACGGAGCAAAAAGCCACCCGGGAACGGAAGCAGACCCGCCTACAAGCGGGGCAAGCCGCCTGCTCAATGAGCTGACTCAGTGCGTTGCCGCAGCGGGGGGTGGGGGGGGGAGACAGAGCAGACATAGAAGAACACAAAAAATGAACACACAGCAAGAGCAAGCAGAAAGGGGAGGGATATGTAACAAAAAAAAAAAAGAAAAGAAAAATCATGAAAAAAATTTAACAAATGTGGTGGTGGGGTGATGTATGGGGGCCCTGTATAGTAATATGCCCATTTTTTTTGTTAAGTTCACAACTTTTATTATACACATATTGTTTATGTATGAATTATATATTTCAGTAAAATTTAAAAAAAGAATCAGATCAAGGAAAAGCTTAAAAAAAAAAAAGATTATCTTCGTTTTTGATGGAGCTGGCTGGTATAAGTACAAAGGATCTAGTCTGAGGCCTGAGTTTAATTCCTATGAGGCATTTCAACTCTTTGAGATATTTTTTTACTCATTTATAAAATGGAGATAATAATAAAACTCTCCTTAAGGAATGACTATAAAGATCAAATATATCATGTCTGAGAAAGAAGATGTACTGTTGTAAGAGAACATTAAACAGTATAATGTAGCTATATGATACTTGAATTTGATTAATGCTTTGAATTTTAAGTGAGAATACTTACTTTCTTTTCCATTAGAATACCCTGAGTATTGCTTTTTATGATGTTTGGTCTCTATGATTACCCCTTTTAGCTAGGAAATCAACTTTCCTGAGCTTTACAGGTTTATATAAATAGCAGCATTTTTAGGATTTTGGGAATGGTTGTAAAAGATGCAACGATTACAAAAGTGTTTTATAAAATAATACACAAAAGTATAGAATTTTGAAAATATAACCATTGACTGGTTTGTGGCATAAAGTTGTTATGACTTCAGGTCTTTATACAGGTATGATTTAATCTCCCAAATAAGATGGGATTTCACACTCTATATTTAGCCTTTCTCTTTCTCCTGGCAGGGCTTTTGGAAGACTGTCACTCGCCCAATTTAAAAATAAGATATTTGTACTTCATGTTCTAAAATGCCTTCCAGAGAAGGAATCTTTCCAGGTAGAAGAAACATTTAACTGTAAATCGTAGATGTATTCATCCCCAGCAAAGTATGTGGATTTTGGCTAAAATGCACCCACACATCTATTAAAAGTTGTATTATAGTAGATCCCTTATATGTGACTTCTAGCACACTGCTTTATAAATATTTAGATATTTAGGAAAAAAAACCCTGATTCAAAATCCAAGGGTAAATTTCCACTGGAAAATAAATTTCTTAGTATGAGCTGCAAAACCACAATTAACTAGGATAGAACAGAAACAAAAATTATTACATGGTTGTTTTAGTTTACTTGCTGCTAAAGCAAATATCGTGCAATGAATTAGCTTAAACAGCAGGAATTTATTGGCTCACAATTTTGAGGCTATGAGAATTCCAAAATCAAACTATCATCAAGGCTATGCTTTCTCCCAGGCTGCCAGCAATCCTTGGTCCTTGGCCTTTCTGTCACACGGCAATGCATATGGTGGCCTCTCCTGGCTTCACACTTCTCCTCCAGGTTCCAATGACCTTCAGCTTCTGGCTGCTCCCTTGGCTCTTTCTCTCTCTGTGACTTTCCCTATGAGGCCTTCAGTAATGGATTAATATCGTCCTGTTTTAGTTGGGCCACACCTTCACTGAAGTAACCGCATCAAAAGGTCCTATTTGGGTTACTCTGACAGGAATGGATTAAGTTTAAGGACATGTTTTTCTGGGATATGTAACTCCACGTCACCACAATGATGTTTTCTGTAGACATATGGAGAGGTAGAATAAAACTTTTTTGCTTTGAAGACCAGACAGTTCAGTTGGTTTTAGCATGGTGTCAAGGAAATTGAGTTTGATTTTGAGATCATGTACACCAGCTAGCTTCATACTATTCCAGAGTTACATTTTTATAAGTGCCTGCCATTACTTTCAGTAGGAACTGGGTAAGAAATGGGGACAGATTTGAAAAATCCTTATTCCTCCTTTTTTCTTAGGAAATTCAATATAGTGTATTGAAAAAGGGCAGAGGTATCATCTTTGTACATGACAGAGTATTTTTAAATAAGTGAACTATAGCATTTCCCATTAGAAGTTCAAAACCCCACTTAAAGGATTTTAATGCTCTTTAATATCTTTGAAAATAGGAAAAGTTGTATTTAAAGTGTTATTAATTTCCATAGCTGAATTAATTTTATATCATTAAAATTACTTATATCATTCACTTAGTGTGATATTAATTAAATAAGTTAAGGAATTCAATTTAACTGATTTGATACAAATGTAATCTCCACAACATTTAGATAGAATTGACTTAGAACATCCTGTGAGCCTTACACCTGGAGAACAGCTAATGGTGTGGTATAAGAAATGTCTGCTCAATGGATATCCATTTTCAAATTCATCTTCAATCTGGAAGCTGTATTTTTCTCCATAGAAAACAGTATTACCCTCTTACCTCTCTTTCGTTTGGCACAGAAAGCAGCTGCATTACCCAGAGCTCAGAAAGCCACGTAAACAGAGGAAGAGAATAAGTCTGGGTTAGCTTATAAATCATGCAGCTGACATTCTGCAAAGCTTGTTATTAGAGAAACATTCCCTCCTTAGCTGTACCACAAGGTAATTGAGTACATAGCTGGGAATTAGACAGTTCTGTATCCGAATTCCAGTTCTACCACTTCTCAGCTGTGGGACTTTAGAATTCATGCAATCTCCCAAAGCCTCAGTTTCTTCAACTACAAAGTAGAACAAAAATCTACTTTGCAAGGTTCTTAAAATATGCTATAAAATAATAAATGTAATATACTAAGCAGTGCTTGGCAAATGTTAAGTAGTCTTTAAATAATATCTACTATCTATTACATAATATAGAATCAGTAAGTATTATTAACAATGTAATGATAAATCTCATATTTGAAGTGAACTTTAATCATGTGCAAAACTAGAGAATGAAATGAAAGGTCTTGACATTCAAGAAAACAATGCTCCATAATAGATTATTATGGCACAAAAACAGTGAAATATCCATTCAAGAAAAGAAGATGCTCAAAGAAAAGAAATCTAGACCACAATGGAGATTATTCTCTTAGCCATACTAGCTAAAGTATTTTCCCAGTTTCACTGTGACGGTGGTGTGGAAGTTTATTCAGAGCCTCATTTTTATCTATTGAATACTTATGATAAATGCTTTGTACATGATGTATGCTATGTATTTGTTTCTATATTCTAATACACAGAACTATTTTTCTCTATACCCATGTATATTTTATATCATACTGTGGGATTATTCATTCTTTTCATTCTTAATTAAAATTTTGGTTATTTCATAAAATGCCAAAAAAATATAACACTTTGGTTAGGATTATATAGAGATAGCTGAACTGACCACTACAGTAAATATTGCTTTGCTAAGAGTAAGCCAAACTGGTGAACATCATAGTCGTTGAAAACTATAGACCTGGAGTCAGATATGCCTGCGTTTGGATTATGTTTTTTCCACTTAAGAACTTAGATAATATTCTTAAACTCTTCAAAATTTCATTTTCCTATCTCTAAATGGTGTAACACTACCTGAAATGATAATCAGTTTGAGGTTTAAAAAAATAAAGTAAAAACTAAAATATTTGAAAATGTCTTTCATAGAACTGAACAGAGTAGGTACCTTATAAATATTAATCCCTTTAGTCTTTTCTTTTCCTTTTTCAAATGCTGTATTATCTAAAAAGTTTTTTTGAATGGGGGTGAGGGGAATCTTTGCTGTGTTGCAAAATTGTAAAGTACTTAATATAGATAAAAGAAGTAGAATTATTTCAGCTGGAAAAGTAAAAAGAGTGAGATAATCAATGGATATAATTTATGTTTAGAAAAAGTAGATAGTTCATAAAGATCTTTATGCATATATGTGTCTTCCTAATATATTTATTTCAGTTTAGAAAGTATTTTTTTGCACTGGAAAAGACTTTTGAGAAGATTCAAATATGAAAGTATTAAGATTTTTAAATAAAATGTTACCAAATTTTTTCTCAATTCTATTTTGGAGAACCTCTAAAATCTTACATATATCAAACTAGATTCAGGTGGAACCTCTTTTCAGTGATTTAACCTACATTTATATTATATGCATAGATACATCATTGCCTTTTCACAATGTTCTGTTAATCATTAATTTGTTGTAACTCCCACTATGATTAAGCCTTGCTGAGAACAGCCACTGTTTACCTAACTGTATTTTGTCAACATTTACTTTTATGGTGTTCTTGTTTTAATGTGATAGGTTTTATTTTTAGAACTGTAAGAAAGGTTTTTATGTTTTATTTTTAGTTAGTCGTTCGCAAAGTTAATGCCTGTACCCTTTGCCTAATACAAATAGCGTCACAGATTGCTCTGTGAATGGACACTCACACAAAGTTTGAATCAAGAACCCTCTCTGCTTTGGGCCTGGTCCTTCAAAAATTGCAAAACAGCCTACACTCCAGATTGACACAGATCAGTTTCTTAAATCCAGCTTAAAAACTTGTGATTTCTGTGATTATTTTAAAGAAAAAATGATTTTTATATGCTGTGCTTTATTAGTTTATTTCTGTTAACAGGAGCCAATTAAGTTGTGGGAAATTTTCCTTCCAGAATTGTTTTAAATTTTTGTTTACTTCAGACTATAAAATTTATGAGGCTTTAGAGAAGGAAAAGGTCAATATGAACGTAGGAATAGTGGACAATTTTCTGGAACAATGATTTATACTTAATCTTAGGGTACAGGTTTTAATGCTGATACTCACAGGGCCAGGCAGATAACACAAAGGAGTGAAGTAGGAGGAGTGGGAGGGTTATACAATGGCCAGAGCTGTGGGGACTATGGCGTCTGCATTCACCTGGACTGAAGTAGTCACTTCTGAGGGACTGTTGTTGTTTTGAACTGCTGGAAGCAACCTTGTGGTAAAGGATGAGTAGAGAGTAGAGAAACAATTTCTAAGACTGGGTGATTGTAGTGGGTTGAATTGTGGTTCATATAAAGTTATGTATATCAGAGGATATTGTTACCTTCCTTTGGCTAATCCCAGAGGATCTTTGCTTTCCTGCACAGATAGTATAAGTGTTAGGCCTTTTGGAAACCAAACACTTTGTATCAGGAAAACCATTTGGGCATGATTATTAGACATGCATTTCTGATATTCAGAGCAACTAAGAGGCAACATTTACTAAAAACCAGGAGTGGATTTCTGCCAAACAATTTGGGTTTACTAGAACCAATCATTTTTAGATTATACCCTTGATAGCTTCTGTTCTTTTCATTTTACATTAGTGCTCACAAACTCAGGGAGGGAAAGAGGGTCTTCTTTAGAGCTTTGTGGAAGATTGCTGCAGTTCCTAGCTAGGGCTTAAAAGCATCAGGGCACAGATATGTCTTTATAGCAAATCACTTAATTTAGAAACCTCCCCAAAATCAAAATGGAAAAATGGGTAATGGTTACCCTGTGATGGTTAAGTTCATGTGTCAACTGGGCTAGGCTATGGTGTCCAGTTGTTTGGTCTAGCCAGCATTGGCCTGATTGTTACTGTGAAGGTATTTTTTTATTTTAAATCATGAGTCAGTTGATTGCATCTATGGCAAATTGCTTCTATAATCAACAAAGGAGATTGCCTTCAGCAATGAGAGAAGTCTCATTTAACTCGTTGAAGGCCTTAAAGGGAGAACCTGATTATTTCAGACGGAAGAATTTCCATCTCTACTTCAGCCAGCCAGCTTCTCTTGGGGATTTCTTCAAAAACCTTCATTGGCTTTCCCAGCTTGCAGCCTGCTGTATGAAATTTGCTCTTGCCCATCCCCACAGCTGCATGCGCCAATTCCTATAATAAAACATCATAACATTTACATTATATATTCATAGCCATTATATATACACTCTAAACTTATCTATATCTGCATCTGTATCTGTATCGTCTTGTTGATTCTGTGTCGCTGGAGAACCTTGACTAATATATTTCCTATCAAGCCCAAGCACTGCAAAGCTGATACATATTTTCAGGGATTCTTCCTGTAGTGTTTAAGAGATTGCCAAACCTATTACAGGAAGATATTTTATTATATTATCTTCATTAACAACCCTCCTGTGCTTTACTTCCCTAGTAACTTATGCTTCTTCAAATAATTTGATCCGAGTAATAATATATTCAAAGGCTTTCTTTCTTGATAAAGTAGAGGCTTCCTGAAGGAAGAAAACTTGTTCACAGCTATATTATTAATGCCTAAATTTATGCCTGACTCACTGCAGTAACTGAGGAAACAATTTCTTGTCCCTGTGTTAAAATGATACTTAGACAAAGCAAAACTTTTTTTTTTTGCTCCAGGAAAATTAAAACTGCAAACCAACTAAATCAGGTTACTTATCAAAATTAATATCTTGCACATCAGCGCTGTTTCCTCACCAGGAAAAATGGCATGCTTATCAAGGCTCACTTCAAGATCTCACTTCAGGTGAGCCAATGTGGCTTAGTGGTTGAGCACTGGCTTCCCACATACTAGGTCTGGGATATACGAGGTCTGGGGTTCAATCTCTGGCCCTGGTATGGTGCAAAAAAAAAAAATCATGGTAGACATGGTAGATATCATTTATCAGGAAGTGGATGTGGCTCAAGCAATTGAGCTCCTGCCTACCACATGGGAGGTCCTGGGTTCAGTTCCTGGTACCTCCTGGAGAAGATGAGCAAGACAGAAAAGCTGGTGTGATGGGCTGGTGCGGCAGGCTGACACAACAATATGATGCAACAAGGAGACACAAAGAGGAAACAATGAGAGAGACAACAAAGCAGGGGATGTAGGTGGCTTAAGCGATTGAGTGCCTCTCTCCCACATGAGAGGTCCCAGGTTCAGCTCCTGGTGCCTCCTAAAGAGAAGACAAGCAGACACAGAGAGCACACAGTGAATGGACACAGAGCAGACAGCGAGTGCAAACAAGGGGGGGGGGGAGTGGATAAATAAAATAAATCTTAAAAAAAAATTTCACTTCACTGTGCCCACCAAGCCAAAGCTATTATGTCATTAATTCTGTCCAATCCCAACTATTTGTCAGCTTTTTAAGACTTATCTTAAAATCACTCAGCATAGGTTCT
>PVKH010039638.1:0-11162 GCA_004027955.1 Chaetophractus vellerosus | reverse complement strand
GGCCTCAGTCAGCATGCTGCCTAGAGAGACATCTGTTTCTGTGGCCTGAGGGGATGAAAACAAGAAAACATTGTTAGCTGGTGGGAAAGGAGATGCAGCCCTGTCATTCTGCCCATAGGAACTGGTTAAGGCATGAGAGTTTGGCTCTGAGAGGGACATAGTGACTCCTTTGAGAGAGCCCTGAGGAAAGTTCTCTACAAAATATCAAGCCTAGAAGCCCTCTTGTGTTTCAAAGCACCATATCTGGCTCAAAGAAGCACCAGAAACGACTACACTGGCTCACCATTTCTTGCAATGTGTCTGGGGAAGTTCTGTTTTCTTCCATGTCTTCAGGAAGCTCGACTGCATATCCTTTATGAACTAATTCTAACCCGATATCAAGTTTCTGAGAAGAAAAATGAAAAGGGAATGATAGTCTGTAAGGAAAAGGAGACCTAAGGAAACAGTGTGGAAGAGCTGGGATTAATACTTTAAATAACATTCCTCACTGGTGGGACAGTGAGCAGGATCTTATGAGGTAGGAGTAATATCATTTAAGGGTTTCTGGGAAAGAAAAAGTAAATAAGGCAGTATACTAAAACAGGAGTAGAGAACCCCCATCTTACCTTCCCATTGCTAGTATCATATAAGTAGATTTTTGGCCAAGTTGAGATGCCAGTCTGGACATAGCTAGAGATCTTGGCCACTAGAGGCTTCCAGTCAGCACAGTGAGTCAGTCTGTCAAATTCATCCAAAGCTTCCTCTTCCCATTGTTCACCTGGAAAAATACCGTAGAGGAGGGTCTAAGAAGAGGTCAGTGCTGAGAAGGGTAAGGAATATAACCTGGAGAGAAATTAGAACTATCCCTTTCTACTCCAGAAGATACCTATGTCTTCTCTGGTGAGAGTGGGTCTGATTGCCAGGGAAGTACTAAGTACTAGTAAGGAAAAGCACTTGACCCCCAGAACTTAAGAAGTCTGGGAATGTGAAAAGTCCTCCCATGTGTTGCATGAAAATTCTTCTACCTGTTGGCAAGGTCACTAGGCCATGTGATCAGGTTACCTGTGGGGGCAATCCGTGCCAGACTACACTCTATTGCTTGAAATGGAAGGCTTAGGAAGTCACTCCTACAGTGAAAGAAGAGAATGAAATTAGAATCCTAAGGCCAAGAAGGGTATTCTATTTCTTGATTTTAGACAAAAACCAACCCAGAATAAGATAATCATCTGTTCTCTGCAAATAGGTTGTCTTCCAAATCCCCCTGGTGATGAGTGCCAACAGCTCACCCCCCTATGGCTGGGGCTGAGTCAATAGTTGGGCTTCCAGTCTGACTCCCATGCTGACTCCACACTGACCTAAGAGCTCTGAGGTCCTGCAGTGGGCAATCTCCATTATCTCCAAAGTCAACAAAGTAGAGGTCCAGATTCCCATTTTCCAAGGTGCCAAGGACCCGGGCTCGATACCAGGAGCCATTTGTAGGTAAAGGTGCTGCCACAATGTCTCCTACCTGCACAGTCAAGTCTTCAGGCTATACATGGGTATGAGGAGTCAGAAGAGGGGACAGTTAGGAATGGGTAAGTTAATAAATAGACACACAGGGAATACCAGAAGAAAGAATGAGTAGCTGTTCCACCAGAAGAGAGAGAGAGCATATTACAATGAAAAACAATGTGCCCCCTCTTTCATTAAATCCTATCCCTGTCCTTATGGCAACTCACCAGACTGTTCTCATAGTGCTGGGTCATCTCACTGACAAGCTTATCCAGTTGGAGGCTACGGGAGCCAATGATTTGGATCCAGAAGTGGTTAGGGTGTTCAGAGGCTGAGACGTAGACTTCTAGGTACTCATCAGCATGGAAACTGAAGTCAGGACTGGGGACTGAACACAGGGATAAGGATGGTGGCCACATCAGAAACATCTCTGGTTGGAATGAGGAGACTGCACTGGGGAGTGGGAGGTGCAAACAGTAAGTGGCTGTTACAATGTTAAAAATGGCTCGAGGGACAACTGGATGAATCACATAAGAACATCCTAAAGAAAGTGCTAAGCTCATATCTGTAACTTTACACATAACTGAGTAATAAGAGTTAAAATTTTTGGTCATGGGCCATGTAGTTAAGTCAGTCACCATCTAAGACTGAAGGTAAAATCTCCATATGCCAGCTCCAGCATGGACCAATGAAAAGTTCATTTACACTGACAGCAATAGATGTGGGCCTGTTCCAAGTCCCATTCTACAATTGACTCCTTACTGACCCAGGACAAGTATGTGAACCTCTTGGGGGCCCAAGTCTCCCCTGGCCATCCCAGTACCTATGCACAGAAGAGAAATCTCAGAGCCTTTTCATTCTTTTTGAATAGTAAAGATTTTTAAAAACAGTAATGAGACAGGCAAAAGCTCAGGCTAAGTATTTAATTGTTTAATAAATAAGTATGTTAGGAGAAAGAATAATCATGTAAATTCAGTTATTTGATGTATCACTCACAGACTAGTTTCCTTTTGTTGGCATATTCCTATCTCATTCTCCTTTATCATTAGCTGGTTTGTATTCAGAAAACTATTACTTATGTTTAGTACCAATCCAAGTAAAATGTTATCGGAAAAACATCTGTACGACAGACTTGTAAGTAAGCAAGAAAACAAATTATCTTTTATTACTTCCTATTTTGAGTCCTCTAAGCCAGTATTTCCATCTTTCTTATGGCTAATGGGATCCCTCTTTGTTACATACTTTCAAACATGGACATCTCTGGACTGGCCTGGGCTCCAGACTCCTCCTGAAGGTTGTCACCATTAGGTTTTTCCCAGGAACCTTCTTCCTGTGCTGGCCCTACAACAGCCATGTCGCCACCTCCACTGCGTGGAGGAACTGCCAGTGGTGTAGCCTGCACCTTGCTAGTACCAGTGTTTTTCCATATAGCTGGCTCTCCAGCTCCACCTGGCTCTGTCACTTCCTCTCTTCTTACACTAATGGGCTGCTTGCGTGGGACTCTTGTTTCTGCAGAATGAGCAATTCTCTTCCGAAGTTCTTCATCTTCTGAAACTTTCTCCAGGATCAAATGCTATGGAAAATATGAGAAGGGATAACATCTATGTGGCCAGATACTCTGACCCAGGGCTGAGTAAAAGATTCTTCTCATTCTTAAGTACAATTCAATTCTAAGCTACTTACCTTGGCTGCTGCTACTTCCCTCTGTGTTCCTGAGATTTTTATAAGTCTTGATAGTAGTAATGTCCCCTCTGATTCTTTGTCACAAGTAATTTTGGCTCCAGAGGCCTTACAGATAGAGCGAATTGTCTCGCCACCTCTCCCTGCATTGAATAATACACAGAAAACTGTTCTTCCCTCCCTGATAACCTTAATTACTACAGAAATCATATTTTGTATATACTGGGAGAAAAGAGTCAGTTTTCATTTCCAAATTAAACAGAATGTAAGATGTTAAATGGAAACCAGGAGCTGCTGAATTCCTTACTATAAGGAGAATATTGCATTATTTGCTTTTTCCACTTATTTAAACTCTACACCTTGGCTAGGTTAACTTCTTTATACCATTTCCATTTTGTGACCATTCAACAAGGCCATACTTTACATTCCCCAGCTTTTATGAAGCTATGCTACCCGGTACGCCAGAACACTAGACCAAGGACAGGACGTTTCCCTGGCTCTCACAGCAGCACTAAGGAATGCTCTAGGGGAAAGTATAGCATGTGCTCTCTATAGCACTATCTTGAAAGATTAGGGATAACATGAACATCTTTAGTGTCTCTTTATCTTTTTTATTTTAAAATTTTTATTGTTTAATGTCCTTTTAAAAATCTATTATGAGGTAAATACATTTACCTGAACCCTTCCGGAACCTATTTTTAAGTTTGATATCATATAACTTCTTGAAGTAATGGGTTTTATTTTACCACTGGTTCAGTATAAAAGTAAAATTTTGGTCTCAGTGTCCCTGACTTTTTTTTTTTTCCCTCAGCAAGGTGAAGGGGGAGAAGACCAGGAAAAACCTTTGGAGAGATGTGAAAAGAAAGGCAGAGGTAAAGAATTAAGAAAACAGCAGAGGAAGCTATCTAGTGGTACCTATGATTCTGCCCACAGATCTCTGGGGAACTGAGAGCTGCTCAGACACAGGGGTGTTCTCTGTCAGGATCTGATGGATTGCTGCTTTGGCCTTGCACACCTGAACAGGAAAACCACTGATAAGCAGCACCCGTTCATCGCCTACATCCTCCGTGTCCACATCAATCCGAGCGCCCGTCTGTTTCCGAAGCTGCAGAGAAAAGGATACATGAATCCACGGTAGCATGTTCTGGAAGAGTTCCCATCTGGGCCCAAATCCTAGAGGTAAATGGAGTTAGCCACAGGAATCAGTTAAATCAGAATGTTAAAATCAGTTCTCAATTACTTGTACTTATAGAAGGATATTAGTGACAAAGTAACCCCAGTTATTTCAAAACAATTTTTCTTTGGGTTTAGATCCCTTTCTTCCCCTAATTTTATTTTGATTAGAGAATCAAATATTTTGTCTTCTTGATGTTCCAACTGAACAATGAAAGATGGTAAGAACAGGGCAGCAAAATTCAGTATTTACTGGCAATTAATGTGAATTCATTAATTTCATAGTAGAAAAGAATGGTTCAAACTATATAAAGCTGAGAAGCATCCAATCAAAAGCCCTGATTTCAATCTAAGTCATCCATTCTCTATGGAGCAGAAGTACTCATCTTGAGAGGAAAACCAGCTTAGTTTGCTAAAACGTTCCTGTGCTTTCTCTTGTTAAAATATGCATACTGTAGGTATGTTTTGTGGAATGGGGGCAGAGGAGGGAAGATGAAAAAAAAAATCTATCAACAGTCAATCCCTGCAAAAGCCAGTTGCCTTGTCACACACTTACCTGTTTAATATTGGCTCCTTGTCGGCCAATGATCAGCTTCACAGCCTCCTGGGGAACCCGCATCTCTATCTCAATGTCATCTTCCCCAACAAATGTCAGCCGCTCTTCTGCACAGATCACGATCATCAGATCAAGCTTAGATTTAACACCCAAAGCTACTATCAGCCTTCCCCCAAATCTGGCTGTCAAACAAATACTGATCAAAGAGATAAACTGAGGATCTCAACCATAATGACAAGAAGTATTTTCTGAGTGGGAATTAGAAAGTCCCAAAAGAACAGAAGATGGGCATTCTCTCTTCTGAGGATGCTTTTTCAGATACTAAAATGGGAGAAGCATTTGGGATTTGTAATCAAGAAGTGCTGGACTTTAAGCAAACTACTCTTCCCAAGACACATGTAATTTCCAAAGAATGAGGGTTTGAAGTTGGCAGAAGAGTCAACTAAGCTCAGAACCTCTCCAAATTAAATGATTTGTACATAAATCATTTAATTCTCTAGGTCCAGCTTGTGGGGAAACTGCCTTTTCCTAACAACTGAAGAGAGAGAAGGAGCATGTGAAAAAGACTGATGCTGTTGAAGGGAACCTATCAATGGAATTATAAAATGACTTCATTCCATAGACTAGCTTTATAGTAAGAACGTAAGAAAGAAGAAACCAAATTGTTTCAGTCAAAGATCCCTCAAAGAAAGCCAATTATAAGCCAACAAACAATACCGGTTCTGGCAAGGGAAATCTGAACATTTCCACATGCAGAGCCATGGAGTTTACATACCTCTGCTTTCCCTATACCTGCGGTATAGGATATAGGCAACTGTTGCACTAGCTGGGATCCCAAGGCCCAGTGCTATTTTCTGAATAGTGGACAGGTTTGTCCAAGAAGTCCTTTCAGTGGACATTTTCTGCTGTGCTATGACTTACATCCTGAAACAAGCAAATGAGGGAGAAAAGCTTTCATTCAACACTTGTAAGACTGGCAGAGACACACATTTTAATATTACTGAAAAGAATACTATTGTCTACTTTCCCATTTCAAAAGCTTTGCAGTCTCAAAATCTTATTCACTTAAAAGGTCTCAGGATATTAAAAAAAAAAAATTAGCTGAGGGACACATACACATACAACTAAACAGAAGCATACTTTATTCTCTCTGCCCCCAAGGAGAAATGTGATACTTTGATCACAGTTTCAAAAGACAAAGGAACAGAAAAAAATATTAAATGAATCACACATTAAAAATATGTATTTAGATTTCTTATCAAACTATTTCAAACTCCTTTTTGTGCCCTTCTGTCTCCAGGTCTTTCCAGAAGCTGTTGTCTCTGCATGGAATGCCATTCCAGGGCTAGTAAAGGCCTTGTTACTTATATTTCTTGGAAGTAGTCTTTATTTACCATCTCTACTTCTGATTTCTATTTACTTCTCTATGAATAGTCAAAGGGGATTCTGCTCTACTCCTTCACCACACTGCAACTTCCTATACATGAGTGCGCCTGCATGAAGCCTTATCTCACCTTACCTCTTTGAGCAGCAGGAAGGCAGTCATTCACTCCACAAAACTTGGTTTCTTTGCCCTCTTTCTCTTGGTTTCTCCTATTTCCCTGGTGGATCCTTCTAAGTTTTGGCCTCCTCTTTCTATATCCTCTATATATATAAAGGATATATAAAGGATATATATAGATATATAGGTATATAAATTGCTCTTTGGACAATTTCATCCATACCTGCAGCTACTAGTGACTCCAACAACAGTACAACTGGCCTGATTCAGATGCTTATCAAACCTCAGTTAGACCACTGCAGTGGCCTTAGTGGACCTCTTGCTACTAGTCTCTAATACTGTATCTTTGGTTTGCTGCCAAGCAAATCTTAACATGTCCCTGACTGGATTTTCTTATTCCATATACCTTCTCACCCTCCTAGACAATTATTTTATCTTTTTTTTTTTTTAAAGGTTTGTTTATTTATTTATCCCCCCCTTGCTGCTTGTGCTCCCCGTATCCATTTGCTCTGCATCTGCCCATCTCCCTTTTGCTGCATCATCTTGCTGTGCCAGCCCACTGCACCACGCGGGCCATCAGCTCACCTTCACCAGGAGGCCCCGGGAATCGAACCCAGGGCCTCCCACATGGCAAATGGGAGCCCAACCAATTGAGCCACAGCTGCTTCCCTATCCTTTTTTTTTTAAGATTTAAAAAAAAAATATTATATATTCCCCCCCTTTCTGCTTGTTCTTGCTGTGTTCACTTTTGCGTTCTTCTATGTCTGCTTCTCCCCCCCTGCTGCGGCGACCCGCCGAGTCAGCTCACCGGCGGCTTGCCCTGCTTGTGGCAGCTTGCCTTCTCAAGGTGGTCTGCCTGCTCGAGGAGGCCCCGGGAACTGAACCTGGGGCCTCCCATGCAGTAAACCGGAGCCCTACCAACTGAGCTACAGCCAGTTCTCCCATCTCTTCTTTTTTCAAACCTCTAGGACCTCCTTCCCTATCCTCACTTTCAACTGATATCCTTGTTTCCTATTTCACTGAAGAAATAGAACATTAGGAGAGAATATCTACAAGTTCCAACCATATTTACCCACTTAGCTCCTTCTGCACCTAAATAATCTACTGTTCTGTGGCCATGGATGACTATCTGTGCTCCCAGCACTGATGTCTCTCATAAGTGTTCCTCCACCAGTTCTCTTTCCTTTTCCTTCATCATAACATTAATGGTTTCTTCTGTTCTGGTTCTTTCCTTCAGCATACAAATATGCTAGTTTCTCCCTCCTTGAAGAAAATCCTTTCTTGACTCCACTCATTCCTCTAACTACTTCCCATTTCTTGCCTTCCCTTTTCAGGAAAACTCAACAGTGAGTCAATATGTCCATCTTCAATGTCTCTTCCCAAGTCCAATCTAACTGCTCTTGTCAAGGTCACCAATGACTTTACATTGCTAAATCATCAATGATCAATTCTCAGTCCTCATCTTACCTGACTTTACCACAGTATCTAGCACAGCTGGTGACTCCCTGTTCTGAAACTTTTCTCACTTGGCTCCCACAGCAGCACTCTCCTGGTTTTCCTCCTCCCTTTCTTCAGTCTCCTTTGTTGGTTCCTTCTCATTTCCCTAACATCTAAACACTGGAGTACCCTAGGGCTCTGTTCTTCACTGTCTCAGTTTTACCTATACTTACTTCCCTGGTGATCTCATCTAGGCTCTTCATGGCTTGGCTTTAAATCCCATCTATATGCCGATAACTTCCAAATTCATAGATCCCATTAGGACTTTTCTTCCAAACTCCAGGTTTGCATATCCAACTGTCATCTCTATTTGTTATCTAATAGGCATCTGGAACCTGACAACACTGAGGTCCTCATCTTACGCCCCCTTCCTACAGTCGTCATCTCAGTAAAACCCACCTCCATTCTTTTAGTTGATCAGGCTAAAATCTTAGAGTCATCCTTTCTCTCAAACTGCATATCCAGCCTGTCAGCAAATTCTATTAGCTCTACTCTTCAAATTAAACTGAATTTGGCCACTTTTTACTTCTGTACAGCTATGGCCCTGCTTTAAACCACCATTATCTCTTGCCTAGATTATTGCAACTGCTTCCTAATTATCTTTCCTGCATTTGCCATTGTCCCTTTGGTTTTTTTGCAACAACAGCTGAATAAGTCAAAAGACTTTATTCATCTGCTCAAAACCTTCCAGGGGATTCTCATCTCATTATCATTAAAAGTCAAAGTCATTACAGTGGCTACTTCATCTTGAGTGTCTCCCCATTACAATGTAAATTCCACAAGGGCAAGAATTTTTCTGTTTTTCTATATCCCTAGCGCTTAGCACACAGTAGCCTCTCAAGTATTTGTCAAATGAATAAATATATTTCCTCATGTACAGTTCTGTGGCTTAAATGGAAACTCCTTAATGGCACAAAAGTTCCTTTACAACCTGATCTCTGCCTACTATCTACACAGCCTCATATTATAACTCCACCTCTAGTGGGGGAATTCGATGTGCTATCTTATGTATCCTTGTTCTGACATGAGTCACTTTTGTCTTCCTAGATTAACTCCTTATCCCATTTGGTATCTGTGGCAAAATTCGATGCCTTCTTCAAGTCTCAGCTCTAGTATCACCTCCTCTTCTGAGGCCTCTGGGATTTCTCCTAGCTGACTTAGGATATTCTTTCTCCTGAATTCACACTTCCCCATGTAAGATACCTCCATTCTGGCATTTTTTCTCACTGTAATGTATCTGTTTTATTCATTATGCCCGTGCCTTCTAGACTACTGGCTTCACCAATACAGATCAACTAACATTTGAGAACTTCTGTGTGCTAGATGCTATGGTGGCACTAAAGATTCAAGGACAAAAAGATAAATGTACTGAGCAGTTATGATACCAGGCACTTTACATACATTATTTCATTTACTCTTCATACAACCCTGTAAAGTAAGAAATATTAACCCCATTTTTACAGAAGAGTACACATGCTCAAATCGGTTACCTAAACTCTTGCCCAGAGGCAGGGCTAACATTTGCTTATTAAAAACCTTTTAACATGAGTATAGAAGTCCCCCTGCCCCCTCTTCCTTCCACCTAAACTCTCATGGGAACAGTACCAGGTGACTCTTTATTTTGATCAACACATTTAATTCAAAATTAATAAACAAATACTGGTGGAAAACATCGTGGTAAAAAAAAACTAAAGGCAGTTTTTATTTTCATATAATATAATCTAGTAGGACAAAACACAATGTGGCTTTTAATGAGATTGGCTTAAAAATAAGTGAGGAAAATGTAATTTATGCTATAATTTGCTTCCAGGTACAAAAATTCAACCCAAATGATTATGATATAACCCGCCCCCCTCCCCCCAAAAAAGTCTTTTATCTTAAAGAAAAAAAAACCCACAAAAACCTGGTTGTATGCTAGTAAGGCTAAAAAAATAATATACAACCTACACAGGAATAAAACTTTGATTCTAAATGGGCATTACCTGAGAGCTTATCAGGAAAAGAGTGAAGGAAAAGAGAAGATCTAGCATCGTAAACTCACTCCAGAGAGCAGATAAAAATCACATAAGGAGGGGCCGGCTGGATAGCCCAGTGGATAGGGTGCCGGCATACCACATGGGAGGCCCCGGGTTCGGTTCCCGGGGACCTCTCCTAGCGGGCAGACCGCCTTGAGAATGGCAAGCTGCCATGGGCGGGCCAGAGCCGCCGTGGGCAGGGCAAAAAGCTGCCATGGACAGGGAAAAAGCCGCCACGGGCAGGGCAGGTCGCCCGTGAATGGAGCGCAGCCAGCCACCTGCGAACTGAAGCAAGAGCCGGCCGTGAATAGAAGCAGAAGCCGCCCACAAGTGGGAAAAGCCTGCGCCGTGACCAGTCTCCGCGTGTCCCCGCAGTGGGGGGGAGGGGAGATATATAATAAAAATAAAATAAATCTTAAAAAAAAAAAAATCACATAAGGAGACTGGAGGTGGATTTTTCCACCATGGTCACACAGAAGACCATGATTTGCATCTGATCTCAGAGAATTTTACTGACCAGCAGAACTGAATAAAATTCTCCAGGGAACTGCCAGAAGTTTGCTAAATCTATTATTTTCTAGCGGATAATGTCAAACAAATTTAATCCACCCTCTGCCAAGGCTCATGGCCTAAAAAGAAAAACAACAATCTCCTTTTATTATTTTGGTTGGGAGCACTTTTCAAGAATACTATTATGGGTGATTACTCAGCAGATCTAGTACAGCACTTTTAAAGATTGAGTCTCACCTGAAGGAATTTTTTTCCTTTTCTTTTCAGGGGATAGGAAAAAAGAGTTTAATGTGTGCATGGCAATGCAAAGACAAAAAAAAAACAAACAAAAAAAACCCCAGTTACGGCAACAATTGGGAGGAGCTAGAACTTTGAAAGTTTATTTTTTACTGGTGCATAGTTGAAAACCACCTCATTAAAATACAAATAGCTTTTTCTGCATTCAGACCAATATATATTGACTGGGTATCCACTGTGTGCTTGGCCATGGGGCATAACAGGCAAGACAGACTTAGTAGCTGCTCTTATGGGACCTTCTGGCAGGGAAGGTCTTATCTTGATGGGCAGGGGACTTTACTTGCTTTTCTCTAGCAGCCTTTCCTTTGTTTCCTTAAAGAGTTTGTAGGTGTTAAAAGTTTGGGAAACAAATAAAAATTTTTGCTGAAAAACAGCAAAAATTCGATCAGCACTGTTGTTTGCTTTTTTTTTTTTTTTTTTTTTTTTTTTGAGGTATCAGGGCCGGGGATTGAATCCTGGGCCT
>PVKH010039637.1:0-11137 GCA_004027955.1 Chaetophractus vellerosus | reverse complement strand
CACTGACAGGGTGCTTAATTCCTGAGATTGTCTGCCTTGCTTATAGAGTCAAGATAGTCTCTATAGCCCTCAAGAATCTAACTGTTTGAGGCACTGTTTACTGTGGCAGTCAATGAGGTCTTGCTGAGATATGCATAAGCATTACCTCTGGAATGACCAACTGACTCACTTTGAAATCTCTTAGCCATTGTTACAATTTGATGTAATTGTGAATTCCAAAAATATAAATTGAATCATGCTTGTAAACTGATCTGTTAATCTGGACATGATTATGTTATGATTAGGGTGTTAACTGGGCCACGTCTGTAGGGCATTGAGCCCCGCCCTCAGTGGGTGTGGTCTCAAGTATAAAAAGCAAGGCAAAAGACAAAGCAGATTTGAGAAGCAGTTCTGATGTTGGAGAGAATGCCCCAGGAGTAGAAAAGTGAACTGTTCACCTGATAGTCTACAGCTGACCTTGTGGAGGAAACAGAGGAACTAAGCCTGGAGAGAAATGCAGCCCCAAGAAACCAAGAAGCCTGAACCTTGGCAAACATCGGCAGCTGTCTTGCTCCAACATGTGGACTTTGGTGAGCGAAGAAACTTATGCTTTGTGGCCTGGTAGCTGTAAGCTTCTACCCCAAATGAATATCCTTTATAAAAACCAACCAATTATTGGTATATTGCAAAGGCACCTCTTTAGCTGACTAATACAGCCATAAAAATTCATTTGTATTTAATGTTTCCACCTTTTGGTCAAGGTGTTTTTCCAGATACATTGCTAGTCAGTGCTTGGTAATATTCCCTCGGTGCCAGGAAGGCTCATCCCTGGGAGTCATGTTCTACATTGGGAGAAAGGTAGTGCATTTATATGCTGAGTTTGGCTTAGAGAGAGGGCACATTTGAGCAACAAGGATGCTTTCAAGAGGTAAGTCTTAGTCAATATATAATACTAAACTAAGTTTTAATTTCATTAGAAAAGGTTCATGAGTACAATCATTAATATGAAGGCCTCAGCATAATGGTCTATCCTCCTTCATTAGGCACTGCCCATGTACTTGGGGGTTTCTTGTTGTTCTATTAGAGAATGTATCAGGACTCCCCAGGATGGGAATTCAATATTCTTTAGGTTATTGTGTGGGTCTCCACCCACCAAGACAATGTCCCCTGAACACTGGAATATATTCATCTGTCTTAGAAGCATGGCCTGATTGTACCCCCTCCCCTCACATCACCCTATCACTGACAGCCCACACCAGGGACCTTTCTGCCATCCAAAACCTCCCCCAAAACAAAACCAAAAAAAAAAAACATATAAAATTTAGCAAATTAAATAATAACACTAATTAACAAATAAAATACAAAAATAAAAATAAAAATTTTTATTCATTGTATCTTTCATTAGTGTAAGTTATGTTGTCTTTTATGTAGAGTGACAATTTCTTCCATATGTTCCCCCAGTGTCTTATTTTTTTCCCTTATCTTCAAAGAAGTTTTAGGTTACAGAAAAGTCACATAAAAAATATAGGGGACTCCCATAAACCCAATGCCCTCACTCTCTCCCACTCTCCCCTATCAATGCCCTCTAACATGTGGATGGAACATTTGTAACAGTTGATGTACAACTATTGAAGCATTGCTACTAACCATGGTCAATGGTTTACATTATGGTTTACATTTTGTACTGTACAGTTTTATAGGTTTTAATAAAATTTCAAATGGCCTGTATCTATTATTTCAAGATCATGTAGAGCAATTCCTTTGCCCTAAAATGTCCTATGTTCCATCTATTCTCAGAACCTATGGTAGCCAATTGGTAGTCAATTTTTGAAGAATAAGGTCCATAGTTACATGCAATAATATTGAAGGCCTGACATATTGGTCTGTTTTCTTTTCTTAGACACTGGCTATGTTCTTGAAACATTCTTGCCCCTCTAATTGAGAATATAGCAGGACTCCACAGGATGGGAGTTTAATATTTTCTTGCTTATTGTATGGATCTTATCTCAGTGGGTGGAGACCCACACACTGTATGCAATCTTAATATTCACATTTGTCATAGATTTTCTTTCTGTAATTCATGAAAATTTTTCTGCTACCCATAGGAAAATTCATAGTAGAGAAGAACTAGCTCTATGCAAAGTTTTCACTGAAAAATATGCTTGAAAATAAACAGAAAATGTGAACTCAGTGACATATGATATACAAGTGGGTATTAATTTATTGTGAAATTGCCTGAAATTGTTCATCTGCTCACTTGAAATAATTTGAAGAAAATCAAATGACCCAGAATTTAATGTTAAAATATTTCATTTCTTAAAAATGTTCTTTAAAAATAGAACTGTTTATTAATTCTGTGAATAATGAAATTTTGGGGTGGTTAGAAAATAAAACTGTAAAGGAAAAATATTCCAACTTATGTATCCATTAATTGATTCCTTAAAAAGTAGATAAATATGAATAGAAGCAATAGAATAATGAAGACTAAAATGTTGTAAGTTGTCATGAATCAAATCAATGTTTCCACAAATATTTCACTAATATGCAAGGAGAAAATGGATGGGCAATAAAATAACTGTGTTATCAATAACAAAAATGCATGAAGTACTGTTATAATTAAAGAGACATTCTTGGATCTCATTAACACAAAGAGACCATTGGTAACAACTTACGCAGCCATAAAAAACATATTTACAAAAAATAAAAACAAACACTGTGGTTAATTTAATAGACAGCTCTACCCTACCTCTGAGAATTCCATTAATGACAACAGAAAAATTAATAATGTTGAAGGACTTCTGGTAATGGCAGAGATGTGACATGGTCCCATGAAACTGCTTACAGATAATTATAAACACAGGATAACTTTTTTAAAAAATACTATTTAAAGTGTTCAAAAGGAGACAAAGCTGTCAAAGGGTTTCACCTCAAAAACTGCAACTGAGAGGAGCAAAAAAGTTGTGAGATCATTTCTTCCTTTTGGGAATTTATTAGAAAGCACAAAGTTGCATTTGTGTACTATTAGCAAGTGGTCACAAGACAATGGTATGTATGAATTTATAAATCAACCCCATCCCCGGTATTATTTGGTTTACTACCCTCAATTTTTCTCTCTGTATCTGCTTTGATTTTTATAGTCTTAAATTTTATGTACTCAGTCCACATTAAAACTTTTCTTGGAACAATTTCATAAATAAATAAATATATGAAAAGCATCACGTCTGTCTCAAAGGAACTAATGAAGTGAGCCCAGTCACATCAGAAGGAGGAAGAAGTCATGTACAGGACTGTTACTCATTTTAACTCATCTGGCTTTTTAATGGGTACGTAAATAAAGCTTCATCACCACCTCAAACTGAAACGACTCTTTAATTAAATTAATCCTCCTCCTCTCCCTGAGTGACCCCCATCATACACCTTCCATAGTAGTATCCTCTCCGAAATAATACACCTCCATTATTTTCAAACCATTATTCTAATCACTCAAATGGTCATCTCTTATCCATTTCCTCTTTCAAAGAGTATATCCAATAAATCACCTTTGGATATTTTTCTTACATCTAATTGTTCTTGTTTTCATTTAACAAAGAGCTCTTCATAGCACCTTATGTCTAGACTATTTCTTTTTTTTTTTTTAAAGATTTATTTATTTTATTACATATCTCCCCTTCCCCCCGCTGCGGCGACACGCCGAGAGTGGTCACTGCACAGGCGCGGCTTTTCCCCGCTTGTGGGCGGTCTCTGCGTCCGTTCACGGCCGGCGCTTGATTCAGTTCACGGGTGGCTGGCTGCGCTCCATCCGCGGGCGACCTGCCCTGCCCGTGGCGGCTCTTGCCCTGTCCGTGGCAGCTTCTTGCCCTGCCCACGGCGGCTCCGGCCCGCCCATGGCAGCTTGCCATTCTCAAGGCGGTCTGCCTGCTAAGAGAGGTCCCCGGGAATCGAACCTGGGGCCTCCCATGTGGTATGCCGGCACCCTATCCACTGGGCTATCGAGCCGGCCCCTAGACTATTTCTAAAATACCAGCTTTCTTCTGTTTTAAAACTTTCAATGTTTTAAATTAGAGTCCTTACATGGTAGCCCAGTGCACATATATATTGCTAATAGTTAATTGTGGTTTTTTAAATCTGTTTTTAAACTTCCAATATTTCTCTCTTGTCTATTGTAAGATTTCTAACACTTTCACTTCCTTTTAAAGGTTTCCAAAATCTGACCTGACTTTAAGAAGACAACCCTAACTTATGCTTTTCCCTACTTCTCCAGCCTAACCATACTCGTCTTTTTTCATTCCTTCTGGCTCCAGTGGAGTCATGGTTTTGGATGCCTTTGTTCTTCTGCTATCTATATTGAAACAATACATGTTCTCAAAAACAAACTCTGTTCCCACTTTTTCTAAGAATTCTTTGTCAAAATATCAGCTTTATATTAATGATCCTGCGGAAATGACTTTCAGATGTATTTTATTACCTAATTATGTATTGCTTTATTTTTTCCCACTTAATGCACCATCATCTCCTTTTTCTACCTAATATGGAAGCTCCTGTAATAGACAGTTATTGGAGGTAAATATTTCTTGCATTCATATATCCTGTCACTGATTTATAGTGTGTTCTATGCATATTAATGCATATAGTAAATATCATTTGGGTAAGTACAGTTCTTAAACATTTATAATTTATTAACTATTAACGAAAATTTTGACAACAGCTTAATTCATTTTGTTTGAACATTCTTCAATTGTACTGTTTTGGAATGAACAGCCAAATGAATCTTTGGGATGAATTTTTTTTTAAATCAAAATTATCAAATAAAAAGCCACAGCAAGGGGTCTTCCAAATGTGCTTCTGGAAAAAAAAAAGATTACCGTATGGTTCTAACAACAACAAAATCCAGTTTCAGGCAATTTTGGGTTCCTAACAGATTGGAGTTTTATCACAAATATGTTGGTTAGCTAATGAATTCATTTGAGTGTGATTAACTTCTGGATTGTAGCAAACCTGTTTATGTAAGAAATTATGGTTTGGAATGATCACTTGGCTTGTGGATCAGATAACTAGGTTTGTATATAGAAAATCCAAATGTGCATATGGTGTGAATGCCACTTGTAAAAATATAATTCATTGGAAATGGATGGTGTGAGTTAGTGGTGACTTTGTAAATTGGCTGACTCTTTTTTTGTGACATACGCCCAGAAGCAATGAATTTTTGTTACCTACAAAAGTGGTTTTTAAAGCCTAAATCTTATTCTTTCCATAGATTATAATAAAAGGATATGAAATTATCTCATTTGAATTATTTATCTCTCAGTCTTTCACCATAATAATTTTAAATAATTATGAAGAAACCTTTGAAATCTTTTTGATTAGTCTATATTTCTATATGAGGAATATTTGCAGTACCTACATTGGCATGACTTTTAGGATTTGCTAGTAAAATTAAGACAAATCTTTAATGCATTGATATTTGGGCAACTTTCAGTAAGATAATATTTTGAAGAGAAAGGATTTGAAGTAAATGGTTGCTAAGGCTTTTTTAGCAACCATTTTTAAAATTTCACTTAAATATTGTCATTTTAGTGAGTTGATTGCAAACTACTGATAGAGAATTTTATTTCTGGAAATATGGGAGAACAGCAGTCATAAAAAATTTTCCTGACAGACAAAATCTAAAAATGTGACTTGATGTGATGTTCACATGTTAAACTAATGATAAATAATTAATAAATATAGTGTATGAATCATAGAATTTTCTATCACAGTAACCACATTTCCCCATTACTATAAATGTATTGCTCGCCAATATATACCTTGAGCATATTACCCCCCACAGCACTTGTTTCTTCTTTTTTACAAGTGTTGACAATGAAGTGTTACTCTTACTGTATCAAAGATTTAACACATTTTTGTAAGAAGAATATGATTGTAGGAAAGCATTTTAATGTAAAATTATTAAATTTTTATGTTAGTTCTTCCCCTCCTCACTCCAAACCATGCTTCAGTGAGACTTGGAAAGAGCTAGAGTTAATTAATTCAACAAACAATTATTCAGTGTTTCTCATGTACCAAATAATCTCTTATATTTTAGAAAGGAAATATGTCCTGAATGTTTACTTATGTTGTCACTTCTGATTTGACATATTTCCTGCTATGTCCCCAATAGTGTGAACTATTAAAAAGTACTAAACTGCATATCTAGTGTAAAGTCAGGGAACTACACCTTGATTTTAACAAAAATACAATGCTTGTTATCATAGTATAAGTTATAATATTTTTGATATAATCAAATTTTAAACATTAAATCTCATCAGGATATACCTGCCATTTTTATTCTATTTACTGAACACCATTTAATTTAGTGGGTTTTGAATTTTTTTCTAACTTGCAAAACTTATATAAAGGATATCTGGGTGTGTTAAAAAATAATACCAGGTATGTGACATGAAAAACAGAAAGTCTGGAAAAATTATGAAAATGACTGTAGCTTTAACAGAAGTATAGTGTTTATTTTGGTATACAATATTCAAAGGAGGGAATTTTCACATTAAATTTAAAAAGAATTAAAAAGAACAATCCATGTATCTATTTTTAAATGATGATGGTGCAGACAATGGTGATAATGATGGAAATATTATGCTAGACTTTACATTGTTCTTTGAGTCACAGGCTCTCCTTTGCTAACTATACATAAGAGGCACATTTACCATAATTATGACCCTAAAACTTTTTATAATAACAATTATGCTCCATTATTTTATATTTAATTTTACATTTGCAAGTCTCTTTTAGAGTTAGCACATTATGTTCTCACAATAAGCCCAAAGACTCAAAAATGGCCTTACACAGGCACACACATGTTTATTTTACCTTTAAGAACAATAACACATGTATAATAATAACTTGTAATTGCTAAGCATTTCCCATGTGCTGCCCTTTCATTAATATACACCCCAAACCTATGATATATATTTTTACATCTATGTGTGTTCACATATGCATAGAGAGAGAGAAAGCTAGAGATCCCTGGGCCTCTAGTGGTCTAGCGGTTCAGGCCTTTTCCATTTGGCAACGCTTTGTCATCTATGAATACTGGGAATTGGTAAACTGTCAAAAGGAGAGCCTGATAGAGCCAGGCTTAAGCCATTCCATTCCCATGAGGCAGTTTAAGTCAGTAATAACAAGAAAATAGAATGAAAGAGCACAATGTCCCTTTGTCTTATTTCCCACATTATGTCATGTGAAATTCTTTCATGCTTGCCAGGTTGTGATATCTTTGATAGTGAATAGAGATGTAGGCCCTTTAGTGATGCAAATGAGAATGAAAAAGTTGTAATTAGTTGTCATCACAGTCAATCATTTTAGGCATCAAGTAAGGGAGGTAGGTTATCTTGAGAGGGAGAAGTGTAGTCCAGATTGTGTCCATGGAAACATCTTTGTCTACTCCTCCTCAAACATGGGTCTAGAATCTAGGCGCAGTAACTGAAGCTAGTAAGGAAAAAAGGCTTCATTATCAGAAGACAAGGAAACAAGAGTCAGTTGTTATAAGTATTATCTCCTGTTAGTTTTTGGTACCAAAAAAAAAAAAAAACCTGAAAAAATTCTTTCTAACTGATTTGCCTCTTAGCTTTCTAATGTTGCTTAGAGTTCCAATTAACAAAAGAAAACCATCAACTAATAGAAGCCTTGGCAAATTAAGGGGAATCTTCCCCAATACTGTCCAAAAATTCACTTAAAACAGTATAATTATCCTAATTCTAAAGTTATAATTTATGACTTTAAGGGATTAAATAACTTGCCCAAGGTCATCCAGGTTCACAGTGGCCATATATTGATTTTCAAACAAGCGTGATCCAAATCCTAGGCATTTTAGAATAGAACACACTTAATCACCACTCCTCTCTCTGTCTGTACTTTGTTGAACGTAAGTTCTACAATGGCAGGATTATCATGAATTTTGCTCACTATTGCATTGGCAGTGCCAGAACAGTGCCCGGCACCACAACAGACATTCAATAAAAATTTAAAAATGATTATATGTTCAGTCTGACTTGAAATGACTCAATGAGTATGTATGTGTATGTATACGTGTGTATACCCACTATCCAAGTTAATAAACAGAGCATTGTTTGTCATTGTTTTCTAATTTGTCTTATTCATATTCACTGTTAAATTAAACAAGCAAACAAAAATAATGATTAAACACAGGCTATTCAGCAGAACACACCTAAAAAGAGTAAAGCATGCCATTTAGTGTTGTCAGTATTCAGTACTGAGGTATATAAATGTTTCATTGTGAGATTTTATTTATATTTGAATAGTTGAGATAACTTTTTGATGTCCCAAATGAAGCTAATGACCTGTGATGGTTGCTACTAGAAAAATAGAAAGAAAAGAAAAGAAGTAATATGATGAAAATTTGAATCCTTACAGTATCTTTCTCTTTATGCTTCTAACAGAAACATTTTCAGTTTGTCCATTCACTCTCAGAAAGTCTCTTTATTTGAATGTTGAAGCGTTTTGTCTCTGTGAAAGAAGTAACTTTTGGTTTAAGAACACTTTTAAACCTTTGGTCTATGCTTAACTTTCAATCATGAAATGTATAGCATTTCAAAAGTCAATAGGATTTCAATTTACTTAAGGTAAATATGTCCTTTATTGAAAAAAAGAATAGGAAGCTGTCTGAAAATCTATTCTCATGTTGTTGCTAATATGCTGTTTCTTCTAAGTGATATAGTTCCTTATGAAAACAAAACTTTTTATTGGTCAGTTTCATTGTTTTGGATTTGTGTGTATGTGTTTAAGTGGTTGAAAATCAAGCAATTCCAGTTTGTTTTTTCTTATTGGTTGGATTGTCAGTCCATTGTTTGTTGATTTACTTATTTAATTTGGCCATACACAAACACAATCACATATTCTGAACTGAAATAATGTGTAACATTCATTTATAAAAATTTATTTTCTAATTCTTTTATTACCTGAAAAAATATATTGTTTTCCTCTGTCTGTAGCTCTGTGTGTGTGTGTGTGTGTGTGTGTGTTTGTTGTGAGGGGAGTTTACCTATATACCCAGCAAGATTTGTTTGTTTGTTTTAGCTAAACAATATTGTTCACTGACTTCAGTCTTTCCAACAGAAAAGAAATGTCAAAACAAAGCTCGAGAGAGAGAGAGAGAGAGAGAGAGAGAGAGAGAGAGAGTTCAGGGAACTGTTTCTTTTGATAAACCTGTAGTTGACTCTCACGGTGTATTTGGAAGAAATGGGTTCGGTTGGTGAAATATTTGTGTTGTTTATCCTTTACAGTTTGTAAACTTAGAATACTGCAGAAGGTTATGAGCCAAGAGCAATGCTGGCGTGATCACAAGTTCAACAGTGCCCTTGCACATTGCAAAAATGTGATGGTGGATTTCAAAAGACTTTGAAGTTCAGATAAAAAGAGATCACAAAGTTTGTATTTCTAAACTGCAGTAATTATGAGAACTTATTCAACTAATTTAAACAACATTCATTTGCTGCTCTACTTCTGTAACTCTGGAAATCTCAAAATATAGAGCACCTGTTTAAATAGCAAATATACACTAGAGATTAAAGATTGCCAATACTCTTCTCCCTGCAGTGCCTTGGGCAATGCTGAAATTTGGCAATAAGGCAGTCTCTGACAGCATTCCTGCCCCAAACAGGAATATGCACCATCTGAACTGTTTTGTACTGTGGGATTTGTCTTTAACATTTTATCAGACAATACTATTAACTGTGAAAAATAATTTTTTAGAGCTTGCAATTCTCCAAGTCTATATAACCACAACTACAACCAATATCATCATGGCTAATTATTTTATTTCTGGAGACTGTTCCAAGGTCCTTAAATATATATGTCATTTAATTTTCCCTACAACCCTATGAGGTATGTACTATAATTATTCTATTTTATAGATGAGGAAATAGAGGCACAGAGAAGCTAATTCACTTGCTCAAGCTGCAACAGATAATAAATATAAGGCCAAGGTTTGAATTCAGGAATTTTGGCTCCAGTGCCTATTTCTTAATATGACCATATCTGTACATTAATTGACCCTGTAAAAGCACCTAACCTTAATATTCATTGCTACTCAAAAATAGTTGATCAGGGGATCTAAACATTACTTTACATTGGCTCTACTTACTTTATTTCCAACAAGATTAGAAAATATCTTGTGGTTCCTTTAATACTAAATCTATTAATACTTGGTGTATTGACTTCTAAGTCACTTGAAGTCACTTTTTAAAAGTGATGCCTAGACTGTATTTTGAAATTTAACAATACATAGACCAAACTTTAAAATGTCAGCATTAACATTGGCTGTGCAAGAAGGCACAGCAAATGCTGAAAAGATGGAATATTTTCTAGTCTTACACTTTTCAATATGTTTTACATAATTAGTAACTATACCTGCTTTAAAAATCTTGGAAGTAAAATACACTGCCAGCTGAAAAATGCAGTTATGATTATAGATAGCCATATTTGGAATTTCTACTTTGTTTCTGATTTTATAAGATGTGAAAAATACACACTATTGAGGAAAAGATTCATAATAATTGGTTTCTCTGAGAATTCTAAAATGATGGCTAATCTAGACACATTGTGACATCAGCTGAAAGCAAAGTACAGGAAATGGATTTTGATGTGAGACATCACCTCTTAAAATGTGGTCCAGGGACCAGCAACATCAGCACCACCTGAGAGCCTGGTAGAACTGCAGCATCTCTGCTCCACTTAGGCTACTGAATAAGAATCTGCATTTTCTCAAGAAGGTGAATTGCATGAACATTAATGTATAAAAAGTACTAATATAGGAGATGCATTCAATGTAATTGACATATTGGCAGGATATTTTTACCTTATTCTGCTCAATTGCTCCAGATCTTGGATCAAATGAGCTAAATTTTATGGATCACAATATATCTATATAATGCCTCCAATATTTTTGTTAGGCTGATCAAAAGGGACCAATGACTTAAAAGAGTTAAAAATTATCTATTCATAGAAAAAATAAATTGCTATTTTTGGATAGAATCCATTGCTTTCATTTAAACTTGGGTTTTGATTTTTACTAATTCACAACAACATGTTTGGTTCAGAGAAAAGTTAAAAAGTGATGTGACATAAATATTGAGAACACTTTCAGAAA
>PVKH010039636.1:0-11163 GCA_004027955.1 Chaetophractus vellerosus | reverse complement strand
GTGGCTTTGCCCTGCCCATGGCAGCTTGCCTTTCTCAAGGCCGTCTGCCCACTCGAAGAGGTCCTGGGAACTGAACCCGGGCCCTCCCATGTGGTGTACCAGTGCCCTTATCCACTAGGCTATACAGCCGGCCCCAGAGAGAAGGTCTTTATTACAACATTGAGGTTTCTGACATGGATGCTGGGAGGAAGGAGACACCACTTAGGGCATCTGGGGAAAAGAAAATGTGCCATTGTGGACAAGCTAAGTTAAAATGACTAATGCCTATGATATACAATCTGAGACTGACATAAGGAGTTCAGATATTTAAATGAGGAATAAGTTTAATACTCATATTCTGGGCAGAAATCAACTCTGAAGCTGTGAGAAGTCAAGGCAGTACCCATCCCATGGCAGATGAACTCAAAGTGGTGGTAGCAGGAGAGTGACAGTCAGGGGACATCAGCAACACCTGCTATGCTAGGTTAACAGGTAGCTGGTCAGAAATATAATGCTACAAATTTATACTTCATTTTGTAATACTCTTATTGAAGGTGCAATATGGAATACATTTCATCAAATTTAGAAAACATTTAAAGTAAAAAATAATTGCTGCTAAATTTTTTTAAATTACTTATTTGTGAAATTCACACTGCCTCTGATGCTGATGCACAGACCACTCCCCCTCAAGTTTATGCATACAGCAGTAAATGAATATATGTGCATTTATCTGGAGATATTCCTAGCCAAAGGGAGTGTGTACATAAAAGTTGAATAGAATAGACCTCCACAATTTATGGTCTCTATAATAAGGAATCTGATTACAGTATGGGAATTGTGATTTGAACCAGGAAAATTACTGAAATGATCATAAACAGATGAGTGAGGGTGCAAAGGAAATCGTGCCCCTATTTATCTGGTTATCATTGTTTCTGGGGCACATTTCTGCACCAGGCCCTGTGCTGGACCCAGGGGATGCTTGGCTGAATAAAACAGACAGAGCTTATCCACATGTCCTAAGTTCCCTAGGAGCCGAGAGCTGTGCAGGGCAGACTCATAGAAAACAAATAATCATCACCAGTGAAGCAAGTTGATGAGGAAATTTTAAAGCAAGTTGGGGACAAAGCAGTACCAAACAAATGCTAACAAAATGAAGGTAGAACATGTTGATAAAGTATTAGATGAAGCACCACCATTCAAGGCTAAAATTATAAAGTGGAAAAAAAGAAATTATTACACATGTGTAATAGGTACTCCCATAGAAAGGATACATCAAACTATGAATGTGTTAAAGACCAAATCTCTGAAATAAAAGCTGAAATCTCCTGGTCATAGTAATGCATGTCTTTCAGAATTCATCTGAATAAATAGATGAAAAAATAAGGAAGTGCAAATAATATTTAATATATGGACAGAAAATATATATTTCTCTATCATACACATGAAACTTTAATAATGTGCTTGAAGGAAACCTTAACAAATTTCCCCACATTGGTGATTTTATGGCTACATACTCTGAATAATCTAATAACACTGGAAATCACAATTATAAGTCCTACCTGTGAATGAAAAACAGACTAATACTTCACCTGAATGAAGGTTGAAATGAACTTGAAATAAACTATATAGAAACTAGAATAAAGGGAAAGTCATCTCAGAATAAAAATTATAACTTCTCTCTAACTTGGGACATGAAAAAGAGAGCTTCCTCTGTTCTCTAATAAAAGTGGAAACAGGCATATTATCTTAAGATGTGGGAAAGATGTTGTGGCACTTTGGAGCTACATACCCCAGAAAATCATGTTCTTAAACTTAATCCACTCCTGTGGGTGTGGATGAATTGTAAATAAGATCTCTTCTAGATGTCACTTCAGGTAAAGTATGGCCCAAATGAATCAAGTTGGGCTTTAATCTGGATTATTAAAGTCCTTATAAGCAGAGTGAAAGTCAACCAGAAGCTTAAGGACAACTGAACCCAGAAGAGAAGGGCAAGGCCAGGGGAGGTCACCATGTGCATGTGACAGAGGATCCAGGGGCCAAGGACCACTGGCAGCCAGCCCCAAAACACCACAGTCTTCAAGAAGAAAGCATCACCTTGGTGACACCTTGATTGGCCCTTTCTGGGCCTCAAAACTGTGAGCCAATAAATACCCATTGTTTAAGACAAACCATTGCATGGTGTTTTCTTTAGCAATGAGGAAACTAAAACAAATGTGAAGACTTTGAAGGTCATGTCATGCCTTTATTCCCTGCACTAAGATGATATACACAAGGCCTTGAAGCTTCACCAGCTCTACAGATTTGTCTTCTCCAATGAGGAAGCCTGCTTGGCTGGAATGGCACATTTTCCCAGTTCTCATCTTGGCAAGTGTGGAATGAGGCAGGAATGGTTATCCCCAAATTCAGAATGCTTAGAGGAAATGTTTTAGTTTCTTCATTGTTCAAACATCTGTTCAAGTCCCCTGCTTTCAAATATAGGGGTATAAACATAGAAGTGAGATTTCTGGGTCATATGGTAACTCTAAACCTATCTTTCCAAGTAACTGCCAAACTGTCATCCATAGCATCTGCACCATTTTGCATTCCCACAGCAATCAATAAGTGTTCCTATTTCCCCATATCCTTTCCAACACTTGTAATTTTCTCTTTCTTAGTAGTAGCCATTCTAGTGAGTTTGAAATGGTATCTCTTTGTGGTTTTGATTTGCCTTTCCCTAATAACTAATGATGTTGAGCATCTTTCTTGTGCTCTTTGACCATCTGTATATCCTCTTTGGAGAAATGTCTATTCAAGTCTTTTGCCAAATCTTAATTGGGTTGTTTGTCTTTTTATTGTTGAGTTATAGGATTTCTTTAAATACTCTGGAAAGTATACCCTTATTGCACACATGATTTCCAAATATTTTCTCCCATAGAGTAAGTTGTCTTTTCATTTTCTTGATAAAGTCCCTTGATGCACAAACATGTTTAATTTTCTTTTTGCTTTAATTTGGTACCATATTTTTATTTAGTTTCTTTATTTTTAATATAACTTTATTTTTAAAAAGGTTTTATTTTAGGGTCCGGCTAGATAGCTCAGTGGATAAAGAGCGCACTGGGGTACCACATGGGAGGCCCTGGGTTCGGTCCCCCGGGACCTCTCCGAGCGGAAGCGGAGCTGTTGCCTGCAAAGCGTGGAAGCCAGCAGCCCGCAAAAACATGGAGGACTGCTGCCCGCAAAACATGGAGCGGAGCCACCCGTGAAAACGGAATGGAGCTACCCACAAACGGAGTGAGCCGCCGCTGCCGCAAAGACATGGGGAGACAAGAAGCAAACATAGAAAAACACAGAAGAATGGACACACAGCAAGAGCAAGCAGAAGGGGGGGGATATGTAATAAAAATTTTTAAAAAAAGGCAGTAAATCATTACTGTCAAGGGTTCTAAAAAAAAAAGGTTTTATTTTATTTTATTTTTTATAGGATGGCCAAGCAGAGCTGAAAGCCCTCTTTTTTTTAAGATTATTTTTATTTATTTATCCCCCCCAGTCTGCTTTCTGTGTCCATTTGCCATGCTCTCTCTTTGTCTGCTTGTTTTCTCTTCAGGAGGTACCAGGAGCCAACCCCAGGACCTTTGATGTGGGAAAGAGGCATTCAATTGCTTGAGCCACCTTGGCTCCTTGGTTTGCTGTGTCTCCCATTGTCCCTCCTCTGTGTCTCCTTTGTTGCATCATCTTGTTGTGCCAGCTCTCCACCTAGGTCAGCTCTCCACCCAGGCCAGCTCACTTTTACCACAAGGCCCTGGGAATTGAACCTGGGACCTCCCATATAGTAGACAGGAGCCCAATCACTTGAGCCATATCCACTTCACTTAAAGAGGTTTTAGATTACAGAAAAGATAAGTCCAAGGTATTATGGTTTCCCTCATACCTCACCCCTCACCCTCCCACATCTTCCCCTATTACCAACATCTTTCATTAGTGTGTTACATTTGTTACAATTGATGAACACAAAATGAAGCATTGCTACTAAGGTCTATAATTTACATTGTGATTTATACTTAATTCCAATACCTTAAAAATGTCCTATGTTCCACCTATTATTCTCTCCCCCTCTCCTCAGAAACTCTGGTTACCAGTATCTTTATATTAATGTTACATATTCTTTCTTTACTACAATATTAATGTTTACTTTGTCCACGGTTGCATTCCTCCCATAATGTTTTTAATTTTGGTGATGTCCCATTTACCTATTTTTCTTTTGTTGCTTGTGCATTGGGTGTAGAGTCTAAGAAACCATTGTTCAGTATAAGATCCTGAAGATGCCTCCTTATGTTTTCTTCTAGGAGTTTGATTGGTCTCATTCTTATATTTAGGTCTTTGATCAATTTTGAGTTAATTTTTGTATATGGTATAAGATTGAGGTTTCATTTCCTTCTTTTGCATATGGATATCCAGTTCTTCCAAGATCATGTTTTTAGATGATCATGTGCTTTTCCTCTTCATTCTGTTAATGTGGTGTATTATATAAATTATTTTTCTTATGTTGAACAACCCTTGCATACCAGAAATAAATCCCCATTGATCATGGTGTATTTCTTTTAATGTGCTGTTGGATTCAATTTGCTAGTATTTTGTTGAGGATTTTCACACCTGTATAGTACTAGAAATTGGTCTGTAATTTTCTTTTCTTGTAATATCTTTTTCTAGCTTTGGTATTAGGGTGATTTTGGCCTCATAGATTAAGTTAGGTAGTGTTCCCTCCTCTTCAATATTTTGGAAGAGTTTGAGTAAGGATTGGTATTAATTCTTCTTGGAATATTTGGTATAATTCACCTGTGAAGCCATCTGGTCCTGAGTTTTCTTTTGTTGGGGGATTTTTGATGACTCATTCAATCTCTTTTCTTGGAATTGGTCTTTTGAGGTCTTGTATTTCTTCTAGTATCAGTGTAGGTTGTTTGTGTGTTTCTAGGAATTTGACCATTTCATTGATGTTGCCTAGTTTACTGGAATGCAGTTCTTGATAGTATCCTCTTATAGCCCTTTTGATTTTTGTGGGGTCAGAAGTAATGTCACCCTCTCATTTCTGATATTCCTTATTTTAATCTTCTCTCTTTCTTCATCAGTCTAGCTAAGGGATTTTATTGATCTTTAAAAATGATTTTGATTTCATAGACTGTCTCTAGCATTTTTGCTCTCTATTTTGTTTATCTCTATGCTAATCTTTGTTTTTCCTTCCTTCTATTTGCTTTGGGTTTAGTTTTCTCTTCTTTCTCTAGATTGTCCAGTTTTGAGTTTGGTTTCTGATTTGAGATATTCCTTCTTTTGTAATGTAAGCACTGAGAGCTATAAATTTCCCTCTCAGGACTTCCTTTGCTGACTCTCATAAGTTTTGGTATGCTGTGTTTTTGTTTTCATTTGCCTCAAGATCTTTCCTAATTACTTTTGTGTGTTTTTTTTCTTTGACCAATTGGTTGTTAAAGAGTGTGTTGTTTTTAATTTCCACATATTTGTGAGTTTTCCCATTCAGTTATTGATTTCTAGCTTCAATACACTGTGGTTGGAGAAAACTACTGTATGATTTCAATCTTTTAAAATTTCCTAAGACTTATTTTGTGACCTAATATATGGTCTATCCTGGAGACAGACACATATATATACTGGAGAAGAATGTGAATTTTGTTATTGTTGGGTGAAGTGTTGTATATATGTCTGCTAAGTCTAGTTGGTGTATGGTATCATTCAAGTTTTCTATTTCCTCCATGATCTCTTAAATCTTTCCTTAACATAAGTGGTGCAACAAAATGAAAGAAAACAAAAACAAAAACATAAGTGGTGCATTAAAGTCTCATACTATTAATGTAGTACCATTTATTTCTCCCTTCAACTTTATCAATATTGCTTCATATATTTTGAGTATCTGCTGCTAGGTACATACACATTTATGTATTATATCTTCCTGTTGATTGATACCTTTGTCAGTATATAATGAACTGATTTGTCCCTTGACACATTTTTGGACTCAAAGTCTATTTTATCTTATATTTAGTGAAGCAACCCCAGCTCTCTCTCTTTCGTATATATTTACAAATGTTGTCTTTACTGATTATCTTTTTTCTTTTTTTTTAATAAAGAGATATATCTTTTTAAAAATATTTTATATATTTTTAAAGATAAATAGATTACATAAATATTACACAAAAATATAGGGATTCCTATATGCCCCATCTCCCACAATCTCTAAGATAAACATCCTTCATTAGTGTGGCACATTAATTGCAATTGATAAACACTTCCTGGGGCTTTGCCATTAAGCATGGACCATAATTCACATTGTAGACCACACTCTCTCCCACACAGTTCTGAATGTCATGTGATAATATAAAATGGCCTATATCTGTCATTGCAATGTCACTCAGGACAATTCCCAAGTCCCCAAAAAAGCCCCTGTATTACAACTGCTTTTCCCCTCTTCCTTCCCCCAGAGCCTCCAATGGCCACTGGCTCCACATAAGTGTTGTAATTTCTTCCATTGCTTGAATCACAATATATCTATAGTAGAATACCAGAAGTCCACTCTAGTCCATAGCTCATCCCCCAATCCTGAGGAGTCTGGGATGGTGATGTCCACTCTGCCACCAATTGAGAGGGAGCTTATTTCCCATGGGGAAAGTGGATGGGACTATCCTGCCACAACTGCAGACTCTTTCCATTCCCTGGGACAGCCATTGCCCATCATCAACTCCCTGCCAGTTGTCCTGGGTGAGTCCAATGAGCTGTAGAGTAGGAGTTCCAGCTACACCAAGGTTCTGGGCCTACATGGCACATGGAAAGCCCAAAGACTCAAGTCCCTGGATGTACGCCTACAAACTCCAGCACCAAGTATAACTTTGAATAGATGGAACAGATAAGCTATGGGCAGGGAAGATATAGTTCAGTTATGAGATCCTGCTGAGATGTGTGTAAGCGTTACCTCTGGGATGACCTCCTGACTCACTTTGAAGTTTCTTAGCCATATAAACTCATTTGTCTTTACCTTTTCCCCCTTTTAATCAAAGTCTTTTTCCAGTCGCATTGCCAGTTGGCACTTGTTAGCAATCCCTCGGTGGCAGGGAAGCTCAACCCCGGAAGTCATGTCCTACACTGGGAATAAGGTCATGCATTCATATGCTGAGTATGGCCTAGAGAGAGGCCACATTTGAACAACAAGGAGGGTTTCAGGAGGTAACACTTAGGCATCCCTTAACAATAAGCTAAGTTTCAATTTCAAGAGCAAAGACTCATAACCCTAGTCATCAATATAAAGGGCCCATCAGTGGATCATCCTCCTTCACCAGTCACTGCCCCTACACTTGGGGGACTGTTGCTGCTCCCTTAGAGAATGTAGCAGAGCTCTCCAGGATGGGAGTTCAGTATACTTCTTTATTGTGTGAGTCTCCACCCACTGTGACAATGCCCCGTAAATATTTGAACATTTTTATATGTCTTATATGTATGCTCAAGTGAACTTCCTCTCATGCATCCCCCATCCCTGACACCCCACACCAATCATCCTCCCCCACCCCAGTTGTAACCCTACTGTGAAGGGTTCAAAGATGAAGCCATTTCAATAGCCGAATACAATTAATAGGAAAATGAATTAATAAAGATAAGTTTAAATGATGGATACAGGCCTTTATAAATTTTGTCAAAACCTATAAAATTTTACAGGGCAAATGTACACCATAATGTACACTATAGACCATGGGTAGTAGTAATGTTTCAATATGTGTTCATCAATTGTAATAAATGTACCACACTAATGAAAAATGTCATTAATGGGGGAAAGTGCAGAAGGGAGAGGGAGTGGGGTATATGGGAATCCCCTATATTTTTGATGTAACATTTATGTAATCTAAAGCTTCTTTAAATAAAGAAAAAGATGGAAGGCAAGACACCATCGGTTTAAGTCAGCACTCACCATCTCTCTGGCAAAAGACAGCTGACTGGGGACAGGATCCAGCCCAAATGAGCTGTTCTGGGAGCCCACAAAGAGGGAGCATTTGGGGCATTGATCTGGAAGGAGCTGGACAGGGAGATAGATTGCTCAAGGTAAAACTGTGAGTTTCTAGCCCCACGCCTGGAAATCACAGACAGCTAAGCCTCACCCTCAGGGCAAAGGACCAGGGTGAACCCCGACTCCTGCCAGCCTCCCAGTGAAAGGGAGCATTCTTCAAGTGTGGGAGGGTTCTGTCAAGGGGCTATGAGGGGTTTCTTTTCTGTGGTTTTGGTTATCTGGACCCCCTCTGAGGTTTGGGGAGCACACCAGCCAACTTGAGGTGGCCTACTCCCAGAAATATACTCATTAAACTCTCTATTGCTCTAAACAAAGAGAAAATACTGAAAGCAGCAAGAGAAAAGAGAACCATCACATGCAAGGAAAGCTCAATAAGGTTAAGTGTTGATTTCCATTCTGAAACCATGGAGGCAAGCAGAGAGTGGTATGACATAATCAAGGTACTAAAAGAAGAAAACTTCCAGCCATGGATTCTCTATCTAGCAAAGGTGGCATTCGAAAATGATGGAGAGTTGAAAATATTCACAGATAAACAGAAATTAAGAGACTATGCCAATAGAAACCTGCCCTTCAAGAAATACTAAAAGAAGTTCTACAGGTTGAAAGAGAAAAACAAGAGAGAAAGAGTTGGAGGAGAGTGTAAGAACAACTAAAAAGACAAAAAGGGAAATAAAAACAACATATGGCATACATAAATCCAAAGAAAATATGGCTGATATAAGAAATTCCTTGAGAGAAATAACATTGGATGTTAATGGATTAAACTCACCAGTCAAGAGACACAGATTTGATGAATGGATAAAGAAATATGACCCATCTATATGTTGTCTACAAGAAACCCACCTTAGACACAGGGATTCAAAGATGCTGAAAGTGAATGGCTGGAAAATAATTTTACAAGCAAACCATAACCCAAAAAAAAGAGCAGGAGTAGCTATACTACTATCAGACAAAATAGACTTTAAATGAAAAACTATTGTAAGAGACAAAGATGGACACTATATATTAGTAAAAGGGGTAATCTTTCAAGAAGAAAGAACAATCACAAACATTTATGCACCTAATCAGGGCACCTCAAAATATATGAGGCAAACACTGGAAAGACTAAGTGGAGACATGAATGCCTCTATAATTATAATGGGAGACTTTAATACACCATTATCACCATTAGACAGAACATCTTGACAGAGAATCAATAAAGAAAGAAAGATTCTGAGCAATACATTAGAGGATCTGGACCTAATAGACATATACAGAATGCTACACCCAAATACAGTGAGATATACATTCTTCTGAAGTGCACATGGATCTTACTACAAGATAGACCACATAGACTTCTGGGAAGATGGCAGACTAGTAAGACATGGGAATCTCTTCTCCAGAAAAACAGCTAGAAGACAGGCTGAAACAGACCTGAGAAAGTTCTTCTAGGGTTTAGAACAGCAGGTGAAGGCTGCACATCACCCAGAGGAGAGAGGGACAAATGAGGAAAATCATGTCAACAGAACCGTGAGTTGGAATCTGTGGCAGCTGCTGCTGCTGGAACCCTCCCCAACACTAAAGACTCTAGAATTCCCGGCCTCTGGGCCTGCAACTACAGACAAAGGGGGCTCCAGGGATCTACCACCCCAGCAAAGGGGAGAGAGAGGGACATGGCCTAAGGCGGAATTGGGTTCTGACCCACAAATTTGGGCTGCTGTGTCCCATGGGCTGTCCCAGGCCAAGTGGGACAACACAGTGGTTTGCCCTGAGAGCCAGTGAAGGACTGGAGAAATCCGACTCTTGCAATCTCCCTCTCTTCTAGCTGGGACTAATTGTTGAGGACTCCACAGGAGAGGGGAGAGAGAGGGACACAGCCTGGGGCTGACTCGGCTTTTGAATCACAGGTTTGGTCTGCTTTGTCCTGGGAGCCCTTCCAGGCTGGGTGGGGCTGCTCTGTTGTTTGCCTTGGAACCTGCAAGGGGCTAAAGAGATACAACCCTCTGAATCTCCTCTACCAACAGGGACTGATTGTTGAGGACTCAGAGGGGATTGGAAATATTTCCTAGCCAGGAAAATGGAGGGGGCTGCCAGAGAAGGCTGGAGAACTGTTTCAGAGAAAGTTTGAATTACAAGGCTCCTAGCCTCCAGACAGGAAGCTCTATCACATTGATCTGGTCTGTGTTACAATTACACTCCAACTAGGCATTGAATTGAGAGCTGCCAAAGAGCACCATCTCCTGGCAGACCAAGGAAGTGCACATAAGAAAATTAAAAATAAGTAGGAGAGGCTTTTCCTGGTCTCTGTAGCCTTCCTGCCCAAGGCCCTAGGAAGAAACTCTACAACCAATTACTGGATCCAGTGCCCAGTTTTGAGCAACCAGCAGGACAATCCTAGCAATCCAGGTCGAACCAAAAATCAAAGAGCTGTGGTAACTAACAGCCTCCTACCACTAAATCCTTATAAAAGAGAAGGAGAGTGAGCATATGAGTAAACTACATCCTAACTAGATGTCTAAACACCAGCAAAAAATTATGAGCCATACTAAGAAAATAGAAGACATGGCCCAAGAAAAGGAATACATCAAAGTCCCAGAAGAGATGCAGAATTTGAGAGAACTAATCAGTGAGATGAGCACAAATTTCCAAAATAAAATTAGTGAGTTGAAAGACAATATAGGTAAAGTAATAAAAGACATCAAGAAAACATTGAGTGAACGCAAAGAAGAATTTGAAATCCTGAACAGAAAAGTAACAGAGCTCATGGGAATGAAAGACACATTAGGTGAGATCAAAAACACATTTGAGGGGCCAGCTAGATAGTTCAGTGGATACCACATGGGAGGCCCCGGGTTCGGTTCCCGGGGACCTCTCCAAGCAGGCAGATGGCCTTGAGAAAGGCAAGCCACCATGGGCAGGGCAAAGCTACCGTGGGCAAGGCAAAAAGCCGCCACGGGCAGGGCGGAGCCCCCATGGGCATGGCAAAGTCACCCATGAAACACAGAGCTGCTGCCTGCAAAGCACGGAAGCTTGGCAGCCCGCAAAACATGGAGCACTGCTGCCCACAAAACATGGAACGGAGCCACCCGTGAAAACGGAATGGAGCCACCCACGAATGGAGCGAGCCACCTCCACGGAGGGCTGACTTGGTGCGTCGCTGCAAAGATGGGGGG
>PVKH010039635.1:0-11165 GCA_004027955.1 Chaetophractus vellerosus | reverse complement strand
CATCAACGCGTTTGAGTGAGAGGAAGAATAAACTGAAGAGATTGGCTTTAGGATCACATTCTGACCCTTTACTGCTCTCAGAGAAGAAAGGCAGTGGGAGAATGAAAAACAAAAGTGGAGCTGCAGGATTGTCGGTTTTCAGAACTGTCTGCTTAGTATCAGAGTGATGAGAACTCAAAATTAAAACATGGGAAAGGGAAGATTAGTCATGTAGAGTTAATGCTGTTCCTCAGCCAAAGGCTTTACAAAATTAGATCACGGTTTACACAGGATCCTCAACGTAAGAAAGCAAGGCTAAGAACAGATGAGCCTGCAGCCCATTCACTTTTAGTAATAGCATGCATGGAAAACAAGCATGCACTGACTTTTAAATAGCCCCTTATAACTGTCCATACTGTTTCATAAATTCAGCATATTTCCTACTATATTCTACTAGAAATAAAGACCTGGCTCTGCATTTCCTTTGAAATAATGGAGGTGAGCAGGTGTTATATGGAAGAAGGAGAATACTTCCTGAAGCCATGGATGTTTTGTTGAAAACACCCTTAAAGGAATGCCTCTCTCTTAGAATAACTACAATATTTAATAAAGTGTTTTTAAAGCAATTGATCTCTGAAGAAGATTGAGTCATGACCCCCCCACACCCCCACAAAAGGCACGTTCAGGCCCTAATCCCTGGTCCTCTGAGGGTGGAGCCATTTGTCAATAGGACCTTTGAAAGCGTTATTTGTTAAGGTGTGCCCAAACTGAATGACGGTGGGCTTCAATCCACTATTGCTAAAGTCTTAAAGCATAGAAAATTGGACACAGAGAGAGAAAAGCCAAGGGAGAAATAAGGAGCTGGAAATCAATGGAACACCAAAGAGAAATAAGACACCACCCTGCACATCGCCATGGGATAGAAAGCCAAGGAAACCCAAAGCCTGCTGGCCAGCCAGAAGATACCAACCCCGGGGGGAAGCAAGCCTTCCAGGTTCTGAAACCATGAGCCAATAAATTCCTGTTATTAAGGCAACTTATCGGATGGCATTTGTTTTAATAGCCGAGAAACTTATACAATCTCGAAGACAAAATGTGAGAAATGTGTAATTGTTAAAAATACGCAAGACCATTCTTCTACTTTAGATCCTCAGTCCATCGACAGAAGTATCTGTTAATTCGGCAGCAACTTGAGGGGCCATCAACTTGCTTATACAAGTCAGTTGTTCAATTGAGAATCTCTATATTTACATGAATCTATGGATATCTTGCAAAGCACTTATCCTCCAGATTTAATTTTGTTGCCAGTAATAATAATGATGCTGCCATTCTATTCTAATAGCCTAATGCCAAGTTAAGATCATTAGAAAATGCTGACAGAAGTTTGAAAGCAAAGAATTACAAAAAAAGTCCGTGCATCAAAAGTTAATAGGCAAACATCTACGGAGCCTGCAAAAACTAGATGACAATGAAAAAACGTGATAAGTACCTGCCTAACTCATTATATTTTTCTGGAACTTATGTTTCCTTAAAAAGAAAATAAAAGCTACTGGTATAAATGTTAAACAGTATCCTTGAAGCCCCCATTATTTCTAAAGAGCAAGCAAAACACAATGAGAGAAATAAGAGAGACCACAGGTTGCTATGTAGATGACAACTACTGCAGAGTCCTGCCCTTCTGGGATCAGCCTTCTGGTGAGCTTACAGGGTCTTACTTCTCAGGATGGTGTAGGGGAAGCTGTGCTTTCTCAGGCTGCAGAAGTTTTCACAGATTTTAGGCGGAAAGAGTAGGGTTTAAATCTGCAATTTCTATAGCCCTGGGAAAGTTACTGACTGACTGCTCATTACTTCTGTAACTGAAAAATGGTACAGTACTCTGTAGGGACTGGATCAATGAATTTTATTGAGGAGAAGGAAACTTAAGTATTATTTTATGGATGAAAGAAGAGTAGACATATAGTGCTTTAAGTAATTCCTGGCACATAGTAGGTATCCAATAATGTCTGCTCCCAGGAGTTCCCTTTCTTTCTTTCTGAACTGCACTCTAGTGTTCAGTGTTGGTGATTTTATGTGCTCATTCGATGGCCTTGCTTATGTCTGTGGCCAGTTTTATCAAATGATAAGAATGAATATTATTGACAATAAAGTTACAGGATCGGTTCCAACAAAGGTTAATTGGCTTGTCTTATTTCATAGTCACGGCTCATCTCAACATAGTTTTCCACTGCTTACCATGTGGACTAGGGAAGAAGAGCAGCTGTACATCAGCTCTCACTGGTGGAAAATCAACTCTAGATACACTGCCAAACGGTCATGAACTTGGAATACCTTCTAGATACTTGAAGGCTTGCATATTATCCTGATTGTAGGCCTGGATACATTTGCTGAACATTCCAGATCAGCCTTCTCAACACTGGTCATGCATGAGAATAACGTGGAGACTTCATATATATAGCAATGCTCCGGCCTCACCCTGAGATACGTGGAAGAAAGCTTTCTAAACGGTCAGGATTCTCACCAGAAGGACCAGCCCATGAATCAATAGAATTAGAGATCATGGGTCAAAGGGAAATATTCTCTTTCCCCTTAGGGAACCACCAGCAACTGCAGGGATTTCTACTACTGGCTACATGACCAGGAGCACCTTCTCTTCAAATGGGACACAGTGTGCACAGACCTGACACTGAATTTCTTACCATTGGGTAGCTGCCACCTAATGGAGAATATCCCATGAACTTAAACATTAATCAGCTGGGCCAACAGATGCTTCAACTGCCAGGGAATTAACAGACTGGGGAGACCCTCTGTTCACCTGACAAGGGTGCCACTTGGCAAAAATACATTTTTTTTTCCTACAATTGTTGAAAGAAGATAATCAACACCTACAGCCTTTTAGGTCTTAAAACAGGGAGCAATGTTTTATTTTCCAGCTTACTTTCAACACAAAGCTGACACCAGGCTCAGAAGCACAAAACACGCCTTGGTGCCTCTCTCTAGTCTTGATCTGCTTCTTCAACTCCTTTGATTGATCTAGCATAAACTTGACCTGCTTTTCAGAGGAGCCTATCAGTATGAAGAGCAGAGCGGTCTGCTTGTTATAACACTCACAAGGACACTGTATCTAGATCTTTTCCCCACCATGTGGCGTTACTGTCTCGTTCCTCATTGCGGTTGGTATATTGGTTTTTCTACTCTATGTCAAATTTTAAATAACTTAAAAAAAATTACAATAGAAACACAAGCCCATTATAAAAAGAGAACATATAGATGAGCCAAAAGAAGAAAATAATATCCATAATCAAACCACCAAAGAAAAACAATGGTCTCCAAACCCTTTTCCCATGCATATATTCTTTTTATTTTTACAAAAATGCAATCCAAGTATTATACTTTATTATGTAATCTGCTTTTTTCATGTAATAAAATATTGCCAATAATTACTCTTTTAGAGCATTCGTTTATAATAGTTGCATAGTAGCTCCTTGTAATTTACATAATCATGCTGATATTGAAAGACACTTGACTTGTGTAGAATAGTCTGATGTTACAAACCATGTCAGATGATACTTGTAGCTCTTCTTCAACTGCTCCTACCCCGTCATCATTAGACTGACGACTCAACTTTCTAGGCCTAAGACAAAGCAACAGCTTCTGAGGTTTGCAAAGCTTGTCAATGTGGTTTATCAAGAAAGAAACCAATATGTGTTATCATCATACCCATATGCCTAGAAAGAAAGAGCTATAGTTGATCACTGAAAGGGCTCTTTTCATTTTGGCAAAAGATTTTTGAAAACTGACCTTTAAAAATGAAATAAGGAATGTAGATGTACTAGCAGCCATCTCCTAGAGATTCGTCAGTCCAAATTCGTTATTATTTTAAAAATCCACCTCTATTTGCTACCATTTCCATGGCCATAAAAGAGCAAAGAGCAGTTAAGGCTGCCAAGGTATCCTTTGATTGGACTAGACCAATTTCCTTTGATTGGGCTAGACCAGAACTGAGGAAATACTAAAAGATTATCAGATTTAGTTTCCTGACATGAAACCTAAAAAGCAAAATGTAATTCAGGAAGGCTTGAGGAGAGCAAATGTATCTTTCTGAGACCCTTCCTCACTTCCCCTTTCGACCTACCCTAGTGACCAGACCAGTTTAGGGAAAAAGTGGGAACCCAAGCCAGGCTGGGCGGTGGCCACTGAGTCCACGCTCCCCATCAGGGCCACACGAAATGACGGCTGCATAACTCGTGCAGTGGAAATCGGCTGAAGGAATTTTATTCAAATCTGGAATGGGCCAGTCTCTAGAGGTCTGGATCCAAAAAATAAAGATTTGTTTTTTTTGTTTTTTGCTTTTTGTTTTTAATCTGACTCTCACCGGAATGAAAAAGCATTCTAAATGCTCCCAAGGGGCCTTAAATTATGTTTCCCAAACTGCTGTGCTGTGGGAAACACTAATATTAACTAAATAACTCCTCTCTTTTACCAAGGGCATTTGAAATGAAATCACTGATGAAGAACTGTGATGCTCTTTTAAATTGCTAATACTGACATAATGAAAACCACCATTCTTCTAAATTTCTCAGCCAATTAACAACCTATGTTACCTGTTACTACATTCATTCCATTTAACAAATAGGTACCTCAGGTTTAAGAAGAACAGACCCTTCCTGAGGAGACGGGATCAGAGGCTAAAGGCAGATCCTACAACTGAAGGATGAGGGTGGATAACTGAGAGGCAGTCTCATCCAGGAAAGAAAAACCAAGGAACCTGACTAGGCTATCTGAGAATTCACAAGGCAACTAGAAGCTCTGCCAGTCAAAATGCCCCTAGAAAGATATCAAATTCATTTCAAATCAGACCATACATTGACTGGGCCCTGCTTTTCCAATCTTTTGTTTTCTTTTGGTTGCTGAGTAAAAGTCATTTGTAAAACTTCCATTGGTCAGATGGAATGGAAAGAGGAGGGGAGGGAGGGAAGAAATGAGAAGGTGCTCATCCTGATAAACTCAGAGGTGACTGAATGACCTACTCCAGAGGGAGAATGAAGTGGGAGAGACAGAGAGCTCTGGGGAGAAAAGTGCCAGCTCCCTCATAAGATGGAGAAGGGGGAAGGCTCTTCATAAAAAACTAGGAGAGATTTTAGTGGTGACATCAGAAACGGAGCATCTGTCTTCTAAGGGGTTTGTCTGCCAACTGGCATAGGGGCTAAGTTCCAGAATGCCAATTCTCTAAGTAATAAGCAAGGGCAGGAAGTGGGTAGGATGTGTTCAACTCAATGGGAATAGCCATATTTGATGGACATGGGAGAGAGGAGGGACAGGATGCCACATGGAATCTTGGTACCCTCAGTGAGGAAGGCACTCATGTCTTAAATTTGCATGGTGTTTTACAATTTACAAAACATAGACATCATTCCATTCAAGCCTCCCCGTGACCTGAGAGACTGGCTCATTAATTAAATTTTTCCAGATGGAGAAATTATCACCCAGAATTAAGTGATGCACTTGATTTCAAGGTTTCTTATACCATGCTAATGTACTTTCTAGTACATCTGAGCAGCTTCTCTGCACATGTCTGTACTAAATAAGTACAGTAAGAAGGACCCTGTAAACAATAATGTATTCTTAAGATGCTTGTAATTACTACTGGCATTATTATTAGGTCAGTTCATACCTATAGGAAATGCTAGAAAGAGCTGTCCTTCCAAGAGTAGAAGGAAAGAAGACATAAAATCTGAGTTCAGAAGGAAAAGAAGGTGTCTCCCAAGACACCATGACATTAAGTCATTGCTTTGATGCTTCCCAGCTGCAGCTTTCAGTATTGTCAGCACTCTTTACAAATGCTACAAGTGACAACTCTGTAGCAATAGAACACAAACACGATACCATATCAAATCAGTGATTTTTGTTGAATCCAAATACAGTAATATTGATTTTGGTATGTGTTTGAATATCTGTTTCAATAAAGAAGCACTTTTGTGTCCTCATTTAACTTTATACTGCCCAGGACACGTGGAGCTTACTGTTGACTTGGGTACTGCTTGAACTGCTGGGTTCAGGCAAATTTTGTCACAACTGCAGTGAGTGGAAGCAATGTGGGGTTAGGCTACTGGACAAGGATAGAGACCCAAATCTCAGGTCTACTTCTGTCTCCACCTCCTAGTAACATGCTAGAAAAGATAAAAGTGGCTACCTTTCTGAGTGCCTACTATGTGCCATGTGGATCACTCAGTCAAAGCACAGGGAAGCCACCCCACCCAGCACCTGTAACTGCAAAGCTTTCAACTTTCCCCAAAACACAAGAAAATCATTTTTCCTCATATACTTTACAAATTCCAAAGATGATGGATGGTATATTTTGAATGCTGCCTTTAAAATCAGTTTGTATACATCAAGTTCGACACCCTTAACAACCTGGCAATTTGCTTTTTTCCCTCTAAATACGAGACGGTTGCTTAGTCCTGGGGCTCAATTTGACATGCAGTTCTGAAGCCTTGGACGAGTGTCCACATTTCTACCCATTCAAGAGTCATTGTGTTGTAAAAACATGTTCCTCACCACCCCAAATCCTGAAAGATGGTTGCGTTAAAACAATCTACTTTATGATAGGTTGATGACTAAGGATTATATTCATCCCTAGTCCATATTTCCTACTGAAATTTAACAATAAACATCCTCTTCAGGTTTTTATTCTTATAAAGTTGAGCGCAATTGCAAAATAAAACATTGTTTAGTTTCTGTATTCTCTGTTTTAAAATGTATATGACAAATTGTAGGTTCTAGAGTCTTCTGGTATCCTGGCTTCGAATTTGTTTGCCTTCCATTCCAAAGTCATTCCCTATAGTCTATTCTCTTGCACATATAAACACCCTTTCAGAACTACTTCAATTCAAAGATCTTAAACCTTAAAATTAACCTCTTTGACCTCGGCCTCCTTTCTGGTCATTCCTTCTCTATCTTTTTTCACTGACCTCCAATAAGTTGCCAACCTCTATAGATTTCTTAGCTCACGAAGTCTCTCAGGCATATTTCTCCATTCCATTCTTTGATTTGTCTGAAGATTCTTACCAGTTCATATTTTTATCCAATTCCTATCCAATAAAACTGACAAGCTCATACTTAATTTCTGACAGATTAACTTTCCTAGAACTTTCCTAGAACACAAATAACGTGACCTTATTAACTCTTGCTCAGAGAGTTTGATGCCCTCTGCCTATCAAAGAGTCGACATACTTTGGCATTGTAAGCCAAATTAGCTTCCAAATACCACTTACTTTCAGGACCCTATACTTCAGGTAAACCGTATTAGTACCATTCTTTAAACATGCTGTAAGTTTTCTTGCCTCTATGCTTTTGCTCCTGCTATTTCTGCCACCTGAACCCCTTTGCCCAATCTGGATTGTTGGAATGTTAGCCACGTCTTTCAAGGTCTAAATCTTCACTTTATCTGTTTTCTTCTACGGTACTTTTATCCTGATTTTTGCCTATAGGTATTTATATACATTTCATCTCCCATACTAAGTTTAACTTTGTATTCATTTTAATGCCAGTAAAACTTCTTACATAGTATAGGAACTTGTGTTTTAATGGATGAGCTGGTCAAAACAAACACTTTGGAGTTATTAAAATGTATTACTTTGTACTTTAAGTGAAAAAATATGCCCTAAAATCAAAGCAGATTTAATGTCCAAGGTTTTACTTACCTTAATGTAAGGTTTTACTAACTGAATTCTACACCCACATTTTGGAGAACGATCTATATTTATTTCTATATATTGATATAACACTGTGTTTGTGTGTGGTTGTGTGCCTGCTAGGTTCATTAAAATGAAGGAACTTTTAGAATCTTTATTTTTTGAATTTATGAGACATGTCTAAATACAGAAGACAGTAATGATTGAAAAGGTGTGTGCGGTCTGATTTCCTAATGCTAAAAGACTTTTATTGAATAAAACATAGGGGCTAAGCGTTAACTTTAACTTTGACTTTTGTCATGATGGGTATTTGTAACCATATTTCCATTAGTCTTGTCTGCTATGTTTCCAGCGCTAAAGCAAAACTGTTTTCACCATGTCATATCACAGGACTTCAGTCTCATCTGTCATACCACAGGAAAGTGAAAAGAAAGCCTGCAAGTGTTGCCCTGGATTCATCATTCAGCTATTTTCCTTGACTCCTTTAGCTTTGTGCTCCTCTGTCAAATCCAAGCTTTTGCTATTAGCTATTGAAACAAGTGCACCATTTGACTTTAATATGTGACTTATTGCTTTAGTTCTGAACCACAATTAACAAAATTAAAGACACTAATTTCTCCTCTAATTAGGCATTTGTGCCTTTCATAAATGACACTCAAATGTATAAGATGTAGGTTCTAAGCACAACACACACCAGTAGCACTACATGAAGTCATTTGGAACTTAAATTTAGATTTAAATTGGTATTTAAAGCTAATCCTGTATGAATAAGAAACATTACAAATAAGGAAAGCTTGAAAAATAGCAAGCAATTTGGCATCATTCAGTATGGCATGCCAATTCCCTTTATTCAAAAGCATTTTGCAAAGCAGAAATTCTCCCATTAAACCCAAGCATCAAGAGGAAAGTAGACTCTTAACTATTCATTGAGGAAATGCACTTGCTCCTTGGTTAGCAGGTTAGCAGTGTAAACAGCGCAAGGAGATTTCTCAATGGTCCCCTTAGAAGAACCCCAGCCTCCTCTGCTCCCCAATTCCTCGCAGGCAACAGGAACCAACAGCCTTTGCCCACAAGCCATAGTTTTCCATACTGAGGAAGACATTATTGACCCTATGGAGTGCCTAGGTCTTTGCCTTCCCTTTCCCTACAGGAGTAAATTCAGTAGAACCCTTGAATTGGTCTGAAACAGTCAAATCATTGGCCATCTGACTCCTAGGTATTTTAGGCAATCTTTTCAGTAATTTGGAAAACCTTTCTGTTATAATTTACTCTTTAATTCTACTGTTCATGCACAGTCGACTTGAAATTCAGCCTTAGCTTCAGGCTCATAAGAGAACATTTATTATGTGAGATTCAAAAAGTACAGAACCTATTCATAGAAAGCACTCTGGCATCCAAAACAAATGTGTAACTAATAATGAGTAATAATAGCATTGTCTCTGAAAGCAAAAGAAAAATATAGCTCTGAAATAAAAATAATCTCTTGACAGTGCCATATGTGCCCTAAAGGAAATAAGTGGAAAGCTTTTGTTGTTTCTGAATATTAGGTGTCATTTTTTCTCTTATTTTAAAATGTAACTTTTCATAAATTTAATATGATCATGGATTTGCAGATTCTCTGGTATCTTATAAAGGATATTAGCCTTTGACTCTCAAGATAAAGTGGATCTATGAATTTTAAAATAATGCTCTATAGCTTTCTTGCCCGCCAATGATTAGCAGAAGCAATGCTCCTCTTTATGCATATCTGGTTATACATCTTTTATTTCTCTACTGCATATGCCTTATGTATGTACACCCATGATCACCAAATTTTGCACTATTTTTCTTCTCATATGCAGACATTAAGATAATGTCTATACTTGATCTGTAACGCAAAGCTTTTTTTAATGTATTTTTTTATTTTTTTAAAGAAACTTAAATTACACTAATGTTGCACAAAAAATATAGGGATTCCTATATTCCCCATTCCCCACACATCCCACAGCCTCCCACATAAACAACATCCTTCATTAGTGTGGCACATTCATTGCAATTGATAAATGCATCCTGGGGCATTGTCACTGAGCATGGACCATAGCTCATATTGTGGTTTACATTCTCTCCTACACAATTCTGCAGGTTATGGTAAAATATACAATGGCATATATCTGTCAATGCAGTGCCATTTAGGATGATTCCCAAGTCCCAAAAAAAGCCCCTGTATTACCCCTGTCTTTCCCTCTCCCTGCCCCCAGAGCCTCCAGTGGCCACTGCCTCCACATCAATGTTGTAATTTCTTCCATTGCTAGAATCACAAGTGGTATAGTAGTATACCAGTAAGTCCACTCTAGTCTATAGTTCATTCCCCAATCCTGAGGATTCTGGGATGGTGATGCCCACTCCACCTCTAATTGAGAGGGGGCTTCGATCCCATACAGCTGATGGATGGGACTCTCTTGCTTGCAGTTGTAGGCTCTCTTGTTTCCTTGGTATGTTGGTTGTCAATGTTCACCTCCTTGTCAGTTGTCCTGGGTGAGTCCAATGAACTTGAGAGTAGGTGTTCCAACTCCGCTGAGGCTCAGGGCCTAACTGGCACATGGACAGCCCAAAGATTCAAGTGTCTTGGACGTACACCTAACAACTCCAGCACCAAGTATAGGTTCAAAGAGAAGGGACAGATGAGCCATGTGTAGGGAAGCCATAACTGAGTCCAACTCTGTCACTTCCAGGAGCACAAACTCCAAAGTAGGGCCCACTGGCAAGGTACCAAACACCTGAGCTATCTTCCCTCACTATAGTGTCTGCATATCTCCAGAGTTCTCAGGAGTCCCACTATTTGGAGTAGTATCCACTTTGGTAGTCTATGAGATCCTGCCAAGATATGCATAAGCATTACCACTAGGATGACCTCTGACTCACTTTGAAGTCTCTTAACCATATAAACTCATTTGTCTTTACCTTTTCCCCCTTTTATTCGAGGTCTTTTTCCAGTTGCATTGCTAATTGGTGCTTGGTAGTAATCCCATGGTGCCAGGGAGGCTTATCCCTGGGAGTCATGTCCCAGGCTGGGGGAAGGTAATGCATTTATATGCTGTTTGGCTTAGAGAAAGGCCACATTTGAGCAACAAGGAGGCTCTCAGCTACTGTCAGGAATTGTTATAGCAATGCTTATTTTGCAATATGATGGTCTGAGGACTTATTAACCTGTCAATTTCATGCAATAGCTATTAAAACAGTTAAATTCAGTATCTCAAGAGTTTGTGCATGCTGGGAAAACAAATCTAAGAAATAGTTAACTAAATTTCTCATTAGACCCAATCCAAACCAATTTATGGGTCCTTCTCTGAAGCTCAGACATTAGCAGAAGGACCTAATACCAGACACTTGTTTCTTGGGGTTTAAACTTAAGCTAGATAGTATAGTCTGTGCATTCCCCACTTCTATGTTCCATGCTGACTGCATAAACACAGACTAGAACAAGACAATCCCTCTCCTTGTTGTGTTTTCCTAGTC